>JADRCD010235539.1:0-41152 GCA_019843815.1 Montemys delectorum
ATTTATTTATTTATTTATTTTGGTTTTTCGAGACAGGGTTTCTCTGTATATTTCTGGCTGTACTGGAACTCATTCTGTAGACCAGGCTGGCCTTAAACTCAAAAATCCGCCTGCCTCTGCCTCCCAAGTGCTGGAATCAAAGGCGTGTGCCACCACTGCCCAGCCCTTTTCCTAGTTTTCAAGACAAAGGACCCAGAGCCACTGACTCAATGGAGGCTTTGGTGACTTGAACTTGCAGCAGCTTAACTTTGGGGTTATGTACACCTGAGACCAGAAAGTCTGTCCTTTTCAGGGACCCTCATTTCCCCGAATTTCAGGCATGGGGACATCTACCAACATCCTGCTGCATGGATTAGGAGACTTGTGCTTTTCAGAAGCCTCCACAAGGCAGCAAAGAACTAAGACAGGAGGCTGGCCCAGCAGTGACCAACCCCTGGGCATCAGCTGCCTAGTGACAGAAGTCCCCTGGGAGCTGAGACTCACAGTGACAGGTAGTGGTACGTGTTGTTGGACAGTAGCGATGGTATAGGTAGAGCCTGGTGTGTGTGACAGACCTAGATGCAGTGGTTTCCTCCCAACGATAATAGAGGAGACACTAGATAGTTGTACTAGGTGTGGTGGCCCATGCCCATGACCCCAGCTTCAGGAGAAAGAAGCAGGAGAATTTCTGCAAGTTGGAGGCCTGCCTAGATTACAGAGTGTAGGGTGAAAGTGAGCAATGACCAAAGTGGCCATGGCAGAGGAAAATGAGAGGGGACAACGGGAAAAGGGCCATTCTAAGTTCTTTTAAAAATAAATGTTCCTGCCGGGCGGTGGTGGCGCACGCCTTTGATTCCAGCACTTGGGAGGCAGAGGCAGGCGGATTTCTGAGTTCGAGGCCAGTCTGGTCTACAGGGTGAGTTCCAGAACAGCCAAGGCTACACAGAGAAACCCTGTCTTGAAAAAACCAAAAATAAATAAATAAATAAATAAATAAATAAATAAATGTTCCTGAGAGCAGAACAAGCCCTAGTTTTACATCAGGCCACTCTGAGCCAGGCCAGACAGGCAGCTTGCAGGCTCCTCAGAGGTTGCTAACTGAAAGAACAGGACAAGAGGGGCCAGAAAGAAAGAAAGAAAGAAAGAAATGGACCCAGCTCTGGTGGCTCCTGAACTCAAGGGTCTAGAAAGGACAGGGACCCCTAAGTGGCTTCTGGGTGGGAGGGGCTGGGAAAAGGGAGCCAAGGCAGAGGGGAGCCCCGAGCCAGCAAGGAAGGCAGGTTGGAAAGCTCCTCAGGCATTACGAGAAACTAGGAAAGTGGTGAGGAGAGTCAGCCTCGCACAGGGCCAGCAATCCAGGGAAAGAGGGACAGAGACACTTGGGAGGCAGAGGCAGGCAGATTTCTGAGTTCCAGGCCAGCCTGGTCTACAAAGTGAGTTCCAGGACAGCCAGGGCTATACAGACAAACCCAGTCTCGGGAAAAAAAAAAAAAAAAGAGTGACCGATGTGTGACAGAGAGATGGAGAAGGAAATAAGGGAGGGACAGAGGGAAGGAGGGGTCTGGAATCTTCCAGGAAGTTAGGAGGAGCTAGCTTGTCCTAAACCTTCCCAGAATTTGACCTCAATCAGTTACCCAAGGAACTCAATAACCCTTATGACCTTCCTGCCAATTGTCAACCTGACAAAATCTATAATCTTTTAGGACAGGGGCCTCTGAGAATGCCCGTGGGAGATACTCCTGACTGATACGGTAAGATTCATCTTAATTGTGGGCGGGGCCTTTCCTAGCAGGGCATCCTGGACTGTGTAAAGAAAGCCATCAGTCAGTTCAGTGTAAGGAACAATATAAGGCTCCAAAAGAGTCAAGCAGCAAGTTAGAGGTAGAAGTGTGACACCCAAGTATGAGAAAGTGTGGTAAGAGTTTGCGGAAGCCAAAGAGTGATGAACAGCTGTCCGAGTGCTGTGATAGCTGGTAGTACAGATAAGCGATCAGACAGACAGTAAAAACCACGGCGGAACCCAGAGAGCTCGAGTTCACAATGACCGCTTACTGAAGCCACGTCGGTGCGAACTCCACTGGGACATCCCGAACGTCCATCAGACCTCCCGAGAGTCCAACCCAACTCATCACAACTCTCGCTCGAGAAGCGCAGCAGTTCAGACCATCCGTAAACCCGGAGAATCGGCTTACGCCGGCGGACCAAGAAACTGAAACCACAGAGGTCTCCAAGACGTCCGAGCCCGGACCAGCAGACACGCCGTGGTCAGGTCGTATAGAATGTCTGTCTAAATGTTTGGTATAGGATTGTTTTTCTTAATAGGAATTGGATTATTGTTTTGGTATATGCTGTGTACTGTGATAATTGATCAACCTGTTAGTAAAGTATATTTAAATACCAAGACCGACTCCCTTGCCCCTGTCATAATCCCAGGAGACCTCCTGTCAGAACCAGCTGACAGTCTGGGAATAAGTGCTAGAGACAGTTCAGTGATCTTTTCTTCAGACGGTGTGACCAGCTGCTTCAAGCTCCTGTTGCCTTGGCTCCCCACCATAACGGGCTATACCTTGAACTGTGAGCTAAAAGAAATTCTAACGTTACGCTTTGATCAGTGGGTTGTATCACATCAACAGGAAGAGAAACGACAACAGCCCTCCAGAGAGCTCATCTCTTGTCCGCATGGATGCCTGAAAGACAGAACTGGATTTCTCCCTTAGTTTCTTTTCTATTGCTGTGAAGAGACACCATAGCTAAGAAAACTTTTGGGAGAGAGAGAGTTTGAGAGTTACAGTTTCAGAGGGTTAGAGTCCTTGACCATCATGGTGGGAAGCAAGCAGCAGCAGTCATGGTGCTGGAGCAGTACTGAGAGCTCACACCTCGATTCATAAGCACAGGACAGAGACACACAACTAATGGAATGACATCCTCCAACAAGGGGACTGAGTATGTAAACATATTAGCCTATGGGACTCTGCTCTCACTCAAACCACCATACCATGTGTCTTAATCAGGGTTCCTATTCCTGCACAAACATCATGACCAAGAAGCAAGTTGGGGAGGAAAGGGTTTATTCAGCTTACACTTCCACATGACTGTTGATCACCAGAGGAAGTCAGGACTGGAACTCAAGCAGGTCAGGAAGCAGGAGCTGACACAGAGGCCACGGAGGGATGTTCCTTACTGGCTTGCTTTCTCCTGGCTTGCTCAGCCTGCTCTCTTATAGAACCCAAGACTTCCAGCCCAGGGATGGCACCACCCACAAGGGGCCCTACCCCCTTGATCACTAATTGAGAAAATACTCCACAGCTGGGTCTCATGGAGGCATTTCCCCAACAAAAGCTCCCTTCTCTGTGATAACTGCAGCCTGTGTCAAGTTGACCCATACAACCAGCCAGTACACCATCTATGCACACATAACATCGTCCCCAAATAAGACCTCACTATGTCTTTAGTATCAGTGGACCCTAGGTGTGGGGCTTCACGTAGACAGCTGAGGTATTCGCTTGGCTAAGGACGAAAGCTAGTCGCCATGCAATAGCCACACGAGGAACAGCAGGGTTAGACTAACTCAACTTGACGACTGTCGCAACCGACAGTCACATCCCAGTGCTCATAGCAGACGGGATAACAACACACTGATCTTTAGGGAAGACGTGTGGGGGCTAGCACCTGCAAACTGGAATGCTCACAAGGCAGAGCACTCTCGGGGCGGCGGGGGGGGGGGGGGGGGGGGGGAGGTCATCGGGACCCTGCAGCAGGGAGACAAGTCCAAGTGAATGGTAAACCTGGGCTGAACAGACCTTGAGCGCTTGCCATTGCCACTATGGACTTTATCAACCTTAGTGGAGTCACCTGCCTTGGTTGCATGTTCCCACAGGAACTTAGAAGAATAGACTGCCCGCTGATCGCTACAATCCCCACTCACCACCATGGCTTCATCATCAGTCCTGTCTCCTTGTTCTTGGAGCCAAGTGAGTACTTGGAAGTCCTTTTAGTGAAGCTATACTCTGGCATCCAGTCTCTGATGGACCAGGTCAGCCCAGGGATCTTTATCTGCCTGTATGTATGCACACCACTTGAACGCAGGAGCCCATGGAGGCCAGAAGAGGGTGCTCGAGCCCTTGGAACTGGAGTTACATAGATGGTTATAAGCCACCATGGATGTAGGTGTGGGGAACCAAACTCAAGTTGTCTGCAAGAGCACAAGCACTCTTAACTGCTGAGCCATCTCTCCAGCCTCAAGATTATTTCCATTAAGCAAAGACAAACAGATGTGCAGTAACAATGTAAACTCCAAATAGTGCTACACTTTAGTTAAAAAGAACTGGGTATCTGTAAATAAGTATATTTTGGGTTTTTTGTTTGTTTGTTTGTTTTTGAGACAGGGTTCCTCTGTGTAGCCTTGGCTGTCCTGGAACTCACTCTGTAGACCAGGCTGGCCTCAAACTCAGAAATCTGCCACCACCGCCCGGCAAATAAATATATTTTAAAGAACTTTTTAATTTTTTGTTTTTTGAAGATTTATTTAACTTTTTATGTGTGTGAGGACACCGTAGCTGTACAGATGGTTGTGAGCCTTCATGTGGTTGCTGGGAATTGCACTGAGGACCTCTGCTCGCTCCAGTCGGCCCCAGTCAGCCCCACTCGCTCAGATAAGTACATACCTAAGTATACTGTAGCTGTCTTCAGACGCACCAGAATCTCATTACGGGTGGCTGTGAGCCACCATGTGGTTGCTGGGACTTGATCTCAGGACCTTTGGAAGAGCAGTCAGTGCTCTTACCTTTCCAGCCCTGTTTGTTTGTTTGTTTGTTTGTAGACAAGGTCTTACTACATAGCTCTGAATATCAAGCAGCTCTTTGTGTAGATCCGGTTAGACTCAAGACTCATGGAGATCCAGATCTGCGGGCCTCTGCCTTCTGAGATCAAAGGTGTGTACCACAATACTCTATTATTTATTCTTTTTTCTTTTGTCAAGACAGGGTTTTTCTGTGTAGCCCTGACCTGGAACTCAATCTGTAGACCAGACTGGCCTTGAACACAGAGATCTACCTCTGCCTCCTGACTGTTGAGATTAAAGGCATACACACCACCATCCCTCAGCTTGCTTATCCTTAAAAGACAATTAAATGGGAATTTGTGTCTAAGTGTAACTACTATTTGTGATGGTTTGTATATGCTTGGCCCAGGGAGTGGCACTATTAGGAGGTGTAGCCTTGTTGGAGTAGGTGTGTCATTGTGGATGTGGGCTTTAAGACTCTCATCCTAGCTGCCTGGAAGCCAGTATTCTGTTAGCAGCCTTCAGATGAAGATGTAGAACTCTCAAGCTCTGCCTGCACCATACCTGCCTGGATGGTGCCATGTTCCTGCCTTGATGATAATGGACTGAACCTCTGAAACCTGTAAGCCAGCCCCAATTAAATGTTGTCTAGGAGTCGCCTTGGTCATGTCCTCGGGAGTAAAACCCCAACTAAGACACTATTGATATAGTATTCTTTGTATACGTTAGATTATCAGCACACATATGTGTATACAATGCATACACAGGAAGGTAGGATGCAGAGCAACTTTGTGGAGCTCACATCTACATTTATGTGGGGCTTGGGATACTCAGGTTGCCAGGCTTGTAGGGCAAATGTCTTTATTGGTTAAAACAAATGAAACATTTAAATGTACTTCCCAGAAAAAAAGTTAGGACAGCTTGATGGTCCTGATGGGCTGCCAATCATAATTATTAACCAAAAATGCATATGTAGTGGAAATACTTACACTGCTTGGCCAACTGCTACATTTTCTGCAAACTTCTATTCTAAGTCTTTTGTTTTCTATCTTTTGTTTTTGATTGCTCTCTAACCAAGTTACAAACTCATAGAGAATGAGCCTGCATTTTTTTTTTTTTCCCTTTTTGAACTCTTAGCCAAGGCTAGGCTGGAATTCCCCCAAGATGAGAACAGCTGTTAGTGATGGTGAGGCTGTACCTAGGGTCAGACCATCAGACAGGAACCAAGTCTAGACAGCAGGAGCAATAGAGAAGGATTGACATTTTACTGGAGCATCTTTCAAAGACTCCAGCTGAGGTCATAGAGATCACACCTTGAGGAAGACAACTTTACCATGAATACCTCTGTCCCTCACCCCCTGAATATTCCTCTGCTTTGACCTAGAGGTCACATCAGTATCCTGAAGATGAACTGGGGTTGGCGGCGTCACAGGACCCCTTCATACTCCTTCCGATATGGCCACAGTGGATAAGTCTCCCCTCCCTGCCTTTCGCCACCATTAGCCCTTCAATCGGTGCACCAGAACAGGGTAGAGCCCAGCCTGTCAGGCCTGCCGAGTCAGGGCTTTTGCTCAGAAGCTTTGGTTACAAGCTGACGATTGTGAGAATGTCCACTGTGATGTATCAGGGCACCGAAACACACACCTGGTGCTTTAATCTGAACACTCGCACATCCACCGATCTTTAATAATGATAGCTTTGTTTTCTCAAATGTCATTTATTAAAAAATACAATTCCAGAGAAAGTGGAAGATAAAGGAGCATGGGAAGTGGGTACAGTACATAGACCGCTTTAAGTCAGGGACATAAAGGGTCAAAATAAAATGAGCTGCAGGCAAAAAGCCAGAAGCTCGTCTATGGTCCAAACATCTGGAAGGTTCCATTGCTTTCCTGCCCTGGTCTCCTGCCTTCAGCAGACTGCTTTATCCTTGGCATTTTAAAATTATGTTATCTGTGTGTGTGTGTGTGTGTGTGTGTGTGTGTGTGTGTGTGTGTGGCGCGTGCGCATGTTGTGTAGTGCATATGGAGGACAAAAAACAACTTGTAGGAGTTGGTTGTCTCCCGCCATCTTGAAGGTCTCAGTAATCAAACTTAAATTGACAGGGCAAGTCCTGAGCTACCTCACTGGCTGTCATTTTAAATTAAGAAAAAAATGGATGGGGCAGCTCGTGACTGTAATCTTAGCACCTTCGAGTTGGAAAGGCAAGTAGACCAGGAGCTCAAGATTATCCTCACCCTCATAGGAGTTTGAGGCCAACCTGGGCTACATGGTATCTTCTCTCATTTAAAAAAAAAAAAAAAACACAAGCAAAATAAACAACAACAAAACAAAAACCTTTCTTGTTTCCACGTGGCTTCAATGGAGCTTTTCTCTCTCCAGTAATGGGGTCACAGAGAAACTGTCATGTCTTTGCTAGCTCTTCTTTAAAAAGTTAGTTCCTGTATAAAGGCAGAGGCAGGCAGATCTCTATGAGTTCAAGGCCAGCCTACTGTACATAGTGAGACCCTGTCTTAAAAAAAAATTAAAAGTTAAACTGAGTCCCTAGCTCTCACCTTTAAAATGAGATAACTCTTTGGAAACCCAAGAGTGGATTTTAAATTCATCTGATGAGAAAGGAAGAATGTGAGGTGGCCTGGAGACGTAGCTTAGTGGTGCCGCGCTTGTCTGGCACTCAAAGGGCCCTGGGTCTGATCCCTAGCACCACATAAGGAAAGCTGAGTGAGCCAGGAGGTGGCGGCAGCAAATGTCTTTAATCCCAGCACTTGGGAGGCAGAGGCAGACGGATCTCTGTGTGTTCCAAGGCAGCCAGGGCTACACAGAGAAACCCTGTCTTGAAAAAAGGAAGGAAGGAAGGAAGGAAGGAAGGAAGGAAGGGGAGGAAGGGGGAGGAAGAGAGGGAAGAAGGAAGGGAAGGAGGGAGGGAAGGAGGGAGGGAGGAAGAAAAATGTTGCAATAATCTTGTTTTCCAAAGAGGATGCCGCTCCAATCCAACCAGGAAAATAACCAGAAGAAACAATTGCATTGACCAATGTTCACTCTTTCCAGCCCCCTCTGCTATGGGCTGGGCATCTCTTGGTCTATGCCCTAACCAGCTTTGTGGCCCTACAGAATGAAGTTCTTTTTAAAGTGTGACAGAAACAGGGTTTGAAGAGAAAGTAGTAGATGGTCTCAGGGGACATTTCCCAGAAGCTGCCGCAAATGGCACGATGTGCCTGCCCCTACAGGCGTGGCCAGAGCGAAGGGTTGGCAGCACTTTGTCCCATCCAACAAGATGAGGCATAGAAGTACCCCAGTGCATTCACCAGGACGGGGTGACCCATAGAGGGCTGAGAGAACAGAGGGGGAAGGGGAAAGGAAGGCGAGTTCAAGCAGCAGGGGAAGAGGAGAGGAAAAACTGCCCCAAAGAGCATGGGTCCCTGAATCTACGTCCTTGGCGGAACCCTACTATGGGCGGCCCTTCCTTACACACGTAGTTATCACAATGCCCTCCTTTGGAGGCAAAATAGGATGGCGCAGAGTGGGCGTCAGTCCGGCCGTTGGTCAGTCCTCTCTGCCTCTCCCCAGTCTGCCTGAGAGAGAGAGGGCTTTACCGAGGACCCACCGGGGCCCTCCCCGATATTTCCTATAGCTAAAAAACAAACCCCCAAAAATCCTGGAGAAAAAAAGTCCAATAAGAACTTTCATCATACAAAAAAAAAAAAAAAAAATCAAATAGTCTTTCTCTTTTGCCTTCCGAGGCCCCGCAGGCTCCTCTCACACAAAGCTTCCTGTCCCAGTTAGGACAACATTACTATTTCATTTTTTAAAAATAAAAATAAGATATCCACCCGCCCTCCCTTTCTAAGTGCTACTTCATATAGCCCGCACTCCACACACCCCAAAAAAGCAGGCATTGCTCCCTTGACACAAGGTAAACATAAAACTCTGCTGCAAGCCCACAGCTTCCAAGGGGCTGTTCTACACAACCAAGCCCAGGGCAGTCTGTGGAGGAAGGGGCAGCAGAGAGAGAGCGCTTGACTCTTCCAGCTCCCTCACCTCACCGAGGTCAGGTCCACCTGGACCGTGGGGAAGGCCACGGTGGGCTCTGCCCCTTCCTAGCAAGGGAGTTATGTGGGGGAAGAGGCCTCCCCCCCAGCTCTGGGCAGCAGCCGCAGGTCTAGGCCATGAGTGGGTTCATAAGGTTCCATGACCTCGAGACCCCAGTCCAAACCAGCCGGTCTTCTCCTGGGCCAGATCCAGCTCCCGAAGGCGGATGTGCACTTCCCCAAGAAGCAGGTTCTCCCAAAATCCTTGCTCGCTCAGCACACTCAACTGTAGCTCCCGCTGCTGCAGGTCTCCCTTGGGAATCCCATCGTACACTAGCTGCAAGCATGGGCATTGGAAGAGAGGCAAGCGGTGAGACACAGGAAATTCAGGAAGAGATGTTCCTAGGGTAACATGTAGCCCAGGCTGGCCTGGAACTCACAGCGATCCTGCCTATGCCTCCCAAATGCTGGGATTATATTTATTGGAGCTTCTGGTCATCCCCCATACAGGGCAACAGGTTCCCCCTCCTCATATAATTAGGGCCCAAGGCCCATCTGGGGAATCGCAGCCCTAAGGGTTTGAAAGCTGTCATCCTAAGCCGGGTGGTGGTGGCGTACGCCTTTCATCCCAGCCCTTGGGAGGCAGAGGCGGGCGGATTTCTTGAGTTCGAGGCCAGCCTGGTCTACAGAGTGAGTTCCAGGACAGCCAGGGCTATACAGAGAAACCCTGTCTCGAAAAAAAAACAAAAAAAAGGAAAAAAGAAAAATTACAGTCTATATTGCAATTGTCAAGGCCGTCACTGAGCAGAAGGCAGCAAATGAGCAAGTGTGACTTGCTCCAACATCACTCATTCATAAGAAGGGATTGGTTGCCAGGTGTCCTGTGGCACACCTCTAGAGTCCTAGCACTCAGAAGGCAGGGGCAGGAGGAGCAGGAATTTGAGGCCAGCCTCGGCTACATTTGGAGTATGAGTCTCAGAAACCCAAATAAATAAATCATCAGAGAAGCGGCTTGCGAACCCCTGCCCTACCCTGCGCACCCCCATTTTCCACACACCATCTCATTGTAGGTAGGGTTGCAGGTTTTCCGGGCCACTTTGGTTTTCCTCTTTGTGGTTTTCTGAGGATCAGGAAGGAGGTAAATCTTTACATACGGGTCGGGGTCATTGCCATCCTGGAGCGGTTGCTACAACGGAATGCAAACAGAAGTTGAAGGGTCCTGGCACCATCTTCCACATTCTGATCATCCCTGAAGCTACACTCTGATCTAGATCCTCTCTTGCTCTGCTTCTGGCGTTTTGTGGTACACACCTAATCTTTTTGTCTGATTCCCAGCTCACTACACTTTAATCAAAACACCTACTGTGGTTACATTAAATATACAGATATAGTATTTTTCAGTTTCAGTTTTTTTTTTCAAGACAGAGTCTCTTTCTACATAGCTCTGGCTGTCCTGGAGCTCACTATACAGACCAGGCTCGACTCAAACTCGCAGAGAGCCGGCCTCTGCTTCCCGAGGGCTGGGATTAAAGGAACATGTATCACTCTGCCTGGCCTGTACTACAGTTGTAAATGAGCCATCCGGTCTCTCTGGGCATTTTTTTCTCCATGATTAACTTGTCATTTGGTCCCTTTAAGCCCTCAGAGGTAGAGACGTGAGTCAGAGAGCAGAGGCTGCCTGCTCAAGGCCAGCTAACTACTGATTCACTTAGACTGACTTTGTTCAGTTTTTGTTTGTTTTCTGAGTCCTGAAGTAAGCCACAAAGGATGCTGCACATCACAAATGTTCAACAAAAGTTCCTTGCCCGTGCATGATGCTGTTAGAACTTGGGCCAAAGTGAGCTATATACTGCCTTGCCTATGCCTGAAGGAAGTGCAAGGGCTGCCCCGTCTACACCCACCTGTCTACGTGTATCTGTTTCTACAACCAGGTAGGAAACCCCTTAGGTCTCCCCTTTCTACAACGGTACTTCTCAGAAAGGCAAGAACATCCCATGTACTATTTCATCCCCCATAGCAACCCTTGGAGGGAGGCATCAATATCATAAAAAGGCTCTCAGTGCTCAGGATGCTGCCACAGACCACACAGCAAGCAAGCAGCTGTGCCCTAAACCGCCTGGCCAACCGCAGGCCTGGCGTGGGCAGCCTGTGGTAGAGGCTCAATAAACTTCTGTGGTCACTCTCATTCTCCAGAGGCGGAGAAGGTCTGACTCGTCCAAAACCTACCAACAGAAGGACCAAGGACCACAGGGGAGCTAGCTGTGCCTGCACTTACCAAGCCCCGAATATGCATCACCATGATGAAGAGTTTGTTGTTTTTGTAGGAGATGGACAGTTTCACCTCCCCACCGACCTTCCCAACCGGCCGCGCCCACGTCCCATCTGTAGAAATAAAGGAAACAGAGGTCTATAAGCCAGTAGTGCCCCTGGTTGGTGCCAGGCAGACATTTCTACTTCCTTCCTGAGGCCTGGCCCCAGCCTGCAGGTTTCTGATACTCGCCTGCTCCGGAATGCAATGTAGAACTGGGTTGGGATGAGCGTACCCTATCGGACAGGGTCATCACTGCCTAAACAGCTGTGCCTTCAGGAACACAGCTGTAGAGAGCTGTGGACACCACAGCCCGGATGGAAAACTGAGTCCCCCACAAGTAAACAACCGAACAGGAAAGAGGGTTGACAAAGAGGTGGGGCTGCGGTTTGGCAGGACAGCCGCCAGCAAGGTACTGCACCCCCAGGAAGGTACCGTACCTGAGGACTTCGGAGCTGGGCTGGGGCCGGAAGCCTTCTCATCACGGGGCAGGGGGTGGAAGAAAGTATATACCAGATCACACTAGAACAGACCAGAAAATAGGGCCCTTCAGTAAGACATGACCCAGAAAGGGTTACGCAAGCAAGCACGCACTTGCGTGCTTTTTTTTAAAGGAAAAAAAAAACAGCCAATGGTTGGATGGGTGGGGAAACCAGTTCCTATACTCTCAGTACTCAAAAAGCAAAGGATAGACTGCTACAAGGTCAAGGTTAGCCTAGTCTGCAAAGTGAGTTCTAGGCTAACCTGAGCTACAGAGTATGACCCTAAACTGGGCAGCGATGGCGGTACATGCCTGCGATCCCAGTACCCAGGAGGCAGAGGCAGGTAGATTGAGGCTAGGCTGGTCTACAGAGTGAGTTCCAGGACAGCCAGGAACCCTATCTCCAAAAACAAAAACTATGAGACCCCCCATCTCAAAAGACAAAACAGGGGCTGGCGAGATGGCTCAGCGGTTAAGAGCACTGACTGCCCTTCTGAAGGCCTGAGTTCAAATCCCAGCAACCACATGGTGGCTCACAACCATCCGTAATGAGATCTGACGCCCTCTTCTGGTGTGTCTGAAGACAGTACAGTGTACTTACATATAATAATAAATAGATCTTTAAAAAAAAAAAAGTCAAAACAAACAAAAACAAGTAAATAAAACACCCAGGCCACTTCGGGACCAAAGCAGTCTACAGTGCTGCACGTCTCTCTTCCCTACGTCCCTATCGACAGGCACGGCTGGGGCGGGACGTATCCTCGAGTTAGTCTGGGGCTGAAACACAAGCCTTTCTCTGGAGAATGTTTCTAACAAAGCGTGGGAAATGAAAGCAAAACCAAACCAAACCTAGGCCTATCAAAGGCTAGACCCACCATACACTGCGCTCTCTCATCTGCCGTAGAGCCAGGCACTGGTCATGCCTCAGCTGACAGACCCCTCGTGACTTCCCCAGGACTCAGACCTGCTCCTCTCACACCCCACACCTACTCACTCACCTCAGCCACCTCAGGGGCTGCATGAATCAAGTGCCAGATGTAGCCATTTAGCTCCTCCTTCCGTCTCTCAGCCACTGCCTCTCCCCGGGAGCGGCCAATCACAAACCGACTAGGGAAGCTAGTGTGAGAGGCAGAAAAAGGCAAAGGGGCAGGGAGTGAGTATGAAGGCTTAGACATTTCATTTGTATTTCTAGTTACCTTGTTTCCCCGACTCCTACCAGACTCCCCAGTCTATGTTCACATCTGTGCCTGGGTTGGTCCATCTCTATTTCTACCCCCCCATACACACACCCTAGGACTTCAGAAAATTCTAGTATTTTAACCATCAGTCATTTTAAGACTTCTGTGTATGGTTCTGTGGCATTGAATACATTCACTGTGCAGCATAAACACCACTGGAAGCCAGGGTTAGAACTCTTTCCATCTTGCAAAACTGAGGCAGCACACTTGTTCTACCTCAGCTGCCAATTCTGCACTCTGTTTATAAGACTGATTACTCTAGGGGGCTCCAGTAAATAGAATGATCTTGTGCCTGGCACCTTTCATTTAGGCTCATTCATGATGTAGCTGTCAAAAGTCCTTCTTTTTTTTTTTTTTTGAGACAGGGTTTCTCTGTGTAGCCTTGGCTGTCCTGTCCTGGAACTCACTCTGTAGACCGGGCTGGCCTCAAACTCAGAAATCCGCCTGCCTCTGCCTCCCAAGTGCTGGGATTAAAGGCGTGTGCCACCACTGCCCGGCAAAAGTCCTTCCTTTTCAATTAATATATACACTAATATATTTATATGCTATATATATAGTATATAAATATGTTATAAATGTATATATACTTATATACTATATTAATATATAAGTATATAAGTATTAAAAAAGTATGTGTGTATATATGTATATATACTTATGTATAAGTATATAAGTATATATACATATGTTATATACACACATATCTTTTTTTGATACATTATAAACCTTGAGTTACATTCAGATCACCTAGTGCCCTGCTCTCAGGTCAGCTGGCTTTCTTTCTGGCTGGTGCCCCATACTTTAGTTTCCCAAGGCTAGGGCAAGGCGGATGGCATGTCTGGAGAAACGAGCCAGCAGGGGGCGCACCTGTTGCCAAACCCAACACCAGGCCAACAGAGCCTCAGTTTGAAACGGTTCTTTCTCAAACAGCAGACCTGCTCCAGCTCCCTGAAACAGCTCCCTCTCTCCTCCCCCAGTATCTTTCAGCTCTGGCAGGATTGGGGGAGGGGGGGCTACCTGGGCAAGAAGGAAGAAGGGAAGAGCAGGCGCAGCTTATTGTGCAGTTCCTGGAACTCTTCGAATGTCCTCTGGATGTACGTAGCCTCGTGAGCATTCTCTCGTGTCACCTTCACCACATATATCTGCAAAGGCCAAACTCAGAGTACACCTGCCTGACCGGCTGCAGACTAGGGGGGAGGAGTGCGGGATTGCGTGCGTGCGTGCGTGCGTGGGGTGTATGTGTTCCATTCCCGAAGGAAACTCTCTAGTGGAGATAAGAGGGTAGAGACAGCACACAGGCAGGAACCTAAAAGCAGAGACTTCCCCCTGCTTGTGTCTCACAGGACACATGACTCACAGAATTACCAACCAGTTCAGCGCCCTGAGCCTACTATGCAGGTCACAATCATCGAGGGAACTGGTCTGTCTAGGTTTACTCCCAGTGCAATGGCCTCAGTAAACTCCAGGGCCCACTGTGGAGTGGAGAAAGAGTTAACCCTGAGAAGGCCGGTGGACAGGGAGCAACAGAGGGTCAGAGAGGGGAAACACTTACATAGCCCTTGCTGGGGTGGAAGACCTTCTCATGTCGGCAAAGAAAGACATCACGGATGCGGCCAGAGCTCTTGAGAGTGTGTGTCCGGGGAGCAAAGGAGAGGGTCAGCCGGTCATCTGAGCCTGTGAACTTCATCTGAGCCAGGTTATGGATGAAAAAGTTGAGTTTCGTGGCTACGCTGCCCAGGCTGGACTCAATCAACCTGTTTTACACATGGGAAACAAGGGATGGAGCCAGGGACCCAACTCCCTTTGCCTTGAAAGTTACCCAAGCAGATACTCAAAGTCCTGAGATTTTTTTTTTTTTTCCATTTTTCTTTGGGGTACGGGGACAGGATCTCATGGTGAAGCCTAACCTCAAATTCATGGTGATCCTCCTGCCTCAGCTTCCTAAGTACTAGGATTACAGGTAAGTGCTACCATGCCCAGCCCGGAGTCCAGAAAATACCAACCAGATCAAATTACATTCCCAATGTAATAGTCTCACAGAGCACTCGATTGACGCAATCACCTCATTCAGTTTACGCCTGTGAATCCTGAGTTCCTGTTCTCCCTGCCAAGGGAGGAGGGAAACTTGGGACAGCACATGTCTGCATAGTACAAGCAAATGGAATTCCAGGACCACACTAGACTCTGCTCAAAAAAACCCGCTAAATTCGGCAGAAGCAGCTGGGTGTCTCCGGGTACTCCGGGTACCTGCGGGCTGCAAGAGGATCCTCAGCCACGCGCAGCAAGGAGGTGCTATCTAATGTGTTAAGAAGATGTTATAAGGAATGGTTTTATCAGATTTTCTTGAGTTACGGTGGCTGAAACATCAGTTCTATCTTGTGGGAAAAGAACTAGATGGCAGCACAAAAGGAAACCTATATTGATAGAGAACTTTACTAAGGGAAGGAGATTAAGTAGAAGGCACAAACCAACAAACTTGCCAAAACAAGGAAGAAAACCTGTTAGCCATAAGACATGTTACACATTCATCAACGTCCAGTAGCGGTAAGCTTCAGAAGAAAAAACTTTTCAGAAATTTTGTCAAAGCGGACAGACTTTCAGCATGTGCTCAGCGTCTGAGGTGGAGACTAATCCATCAGAAAACACTGCTGCTGCCGTCTCAACTCTGCTCAGTGAAGCTAAGATGGACGGGGACAGCTCCTAATAGGCCGCCTCTCAACAGAAGGAACAGGGATACGCCACCAAATCCTTCTCAGCTGAAGTGTGATTCTCATTCGGAGAGAACAATTCCAAAGTCCTCGGAACTGAAAGACTCAGAGCGAGTGGATGAAAAGCGGCTGGCCATAGATGCCGGCCACAAAAGCTCTGGAGCAGCGTCCTGTAATATCTGTGGACTGCTCCCTACAGCTTCAAATCCAGAAGACGAAACCCAGCACCTGCTTTTCCACAACCAGTTTCTAAGTGCTGTAAAGGATGTGGGCTGGAAAAAAGAAAGAATTCTTGCTGAATATCCTGATGGTAGGATAATAATGGTTCTTCCTAAAGACCCAAAAAGTATGCCCTGAAAAAGGTTGATGAAATTAGGGAGATGGCTGGCAATGATCTGGGTCCCCATCAGGCTCCATTGATGTACTATTCCAGAACTAAGACACTTCTCTTGATTTCTAATGACAAAAAAGTAGTTGGTTGCCTAATTGCAGAACATATACAGTGGGGCTCTCAAGTTATAGAAGAGAAGCTTCCAGTTATCAGGTCAGAAGAAGAAAAAGTCCGATTTGAAAGGAAAAAGCCTGGTGCTGCTCAACGTTGCCAGAGCCTGCAATGGGTGGGATCAGTGGAGCGTGGGTGTTCAGCATGATGCAGTGGAAGAAGATAGCTTCTTGAATGTTGAATGCCTATGGAGTAACTTCATTTACGGCTCATATTTGAGTAAAGGAGAAATTGCTTTCTCTGATCCCACTCCTGACAGAAAGCTGTTTGCAACACAGTACTGTGGCACTGGTCAGTTTCTGGTCTATAGTTTAATCAGTGGACAGAATACCACCTAATACAGACCTGGCTTATTGTGCCAGAAGACAGCTTTTTTATTATTATTATTATTATTATTATTATTATTATTATTTATCTCTATGTGTATGAGTACACTGTAGCTGTCTTCAGACACACCAGAAGAGGGCACCAGATCCCATTACAGATGGTTGTGAGCCACCATGTGGTTGCTGGGAATTGAACTCAGGACCTCTGGAAAGCAGTCGGTGCTCTTAACCGCTGAGCCATCTCTCCAGCACCAGAAGACAGCTTTTGAAGAGAAAGAATTGGTTGCTGGTTTTATTTAGGAACTAGGGCGGCCATCTTTTTTTTTTTTTTTTTTTTTTTTAACAAATGAACTCAGGACTGGCAACAACCATATGGTTGTTCCATTTTCATAAAATTGGAAACAATGCAGTAATAACTTATTATTGTTTTTTTTAAAGATTTATTTATTATTATACATAAGTATATTGTAGCTGACTTCAGATACACCAGAAGAGCGCGTCACATCTCATTACAGATGGTTGTAAGCTACCATGTGGTTGCTGGGATTTGAACTCAAGACCTTTGATAAAGCAGTTAGTGCTCTTAACTGCTGAGCCATCTCTCTAGCCCCTATTGTTTTGTTTTGTTTTGTTTGTTTTTGGTTTTTCAAGACAGGGTTTCTCTGTATAGCCTTGGCTGTTCTGGAACTCACTCTGTAGACTAGACTGGCTTCGAACTCAGAAATCCGCCTGCCTCTGCCTCCCAAGTGCTGGGATTAAAGGCATGCACCACCACTGCCTGGCTTGTTTTGTTTTTTTTTAAAGAAGATATTTTATTATCTTTTACATCAATTTATGATTGTATTTTATCTATAGTTATTTAGACATGTTTACATGCAGCAGATAATTGTTCATAGTGGACTGAAGATTAATGCAAGGACTATGGTGATAAGTATATTTGGACGTTCTTAATATGGAAATATACCAGTATAGCTTGGTACTGTATTTTTTCATGTTGATCTGCCGATACCAGTTATAGGTTTAAAGATTGTATTTTCAAAGTGAAAACCAATGCTTTTGAGTCACCATTCAAAGACAGTACAGCACTACACACTTAAGAATTTGAAGTCACTAAAGCAAGGAGACCCACAGAAAAGGAGAGCGCCCAGTGAAAGAACGTGTATAATAGCAAGTGTGTCCATTGCTTAGGTTTCTGACACTGATGGTGGAAAGGGAAGGTCTCTCGGGTGGAGCCATAAATGACTAGAGTCACAAAGAACTACAGAATAGTTGTAAACTAAATGTAGATGGCTTGGTATCTGCATTGCTATCCCTCAGAAATACTGCCCCGAGTACACACCCTCATTACTGGACTTCATCTTGGTACTTGTCTGGCCTTCCTAGTGCCCTCTACTTTTAAGGGGTGATTATGTCGAAAAACTGCTGTGGCCTTTTATGACCTGTATATAATGTAGAATAAAATAATAAAATAAAATACTTGATAGCTTAAAAAAAAAAAACCCACTAAATTCTACGTGAGGTCTGGTGAGAAGGCAAGGGTCTGAGCAAAAGAACGACTATCAACCGGGTGTGGGGGCTCACGCCTTTAATCTCAGCAGAGACAAGGAGATCTTCGAGTTCCTTTAAGACTAACCTGGTTTACAGAACACATTCCAGGACAGCCAAGACCCTGTCTTGGAAAACCAAAAATAAAACCTTTTTATAAAATCCAGCTTCCACCCTGACTCCTAGATAAAGTCTCTATCTGGTTGGGACCTGGTAAAAAAAAAAAGACAAATAAGAGACAGGCAGTGGTGGCGCACGCCTTCAATCCCAGCACTTGGGAGGTAGAGGCAGAGGCAGGCGTCGGAGGCCAGCCTGGTCTTCAGAGTGAGTTCTGGGACAGCCTGGGCTACTTAGACATATCAGCCTCAGAATGCAGACAGGAACAAACTAGTTACCAAGGCAAATGGGGATAGCAGATCAAAGCCCTGGCACTAACGATTGGGCTAAGCCTTTCCCAGTGCCCAGCCTGCTCCTGCCAACCTGGCACTTGTGGACTACTTGGGTAGCAGCCCTGGTTTGGGCTGCATGTTACCTTGTGAAGTAGGTGGTGGCATTGGCCTCTGTGTCCTGAGGTCTCAGGGCATCGTACACATACTTGAGGTCCTCCAGGTCTGAGAGCTCAGGGATGCCACAGGACAACATCTGGAAGAGGAGAGGAGAGCAGCCTGTAACATCAGCCCAGCATCGCTTCCTCTCTGCCACAAGGCAGGGTTTTTCTATGCCAGGCTGCCTGATCCTTTCGGGGTTATAGACAGATGTGTGGCAGAGGTGAAGGGGCCACAGGAACTGAGGGGCTAACGTAAGTAGTCAGGCGCCACTGTCCCTGGGTAGTTTGGATGCCCTCAGGGGAGACAGGTAACACAGTTGGGAGGAGTGAAACTTCTCCCAGGAGTCCTCTGCAACCATCCAGGGCAGCCTTGAAAATGGAGTCAGGTGATAAAGAGGAGGGCTCACAAAGAGATAGAACTTCTCACCAGGCCCAGGAGGTTGAGGAAGAGGTGGGTGTGCTTGCGAATGAGGTTGTAGGCTTGGCAGCAAAGGTCAACAAAGTCATGGAAGCGGCTGGAAGGCTTGTCGCCCCCGTTGATGACGTACGCCATGTCTGAGGTGAAGACAAACGGGGCACGGTCCCTGGGTCAAGGGAACATGCAGGTAGAAGGTCAATATGGAGAAGGGAGGTTACCTTGCTCCGCCTTGGGATCTAGCAGTACTTTCTCCCAGCTCCCCACTGGTTCTTAGCTTCCTATCGCGTTGCTTGCTCCTCGGTGATAGAGGAGAACAGCTGATCTTTGCACAAGGCCCTGAGAAAACTTGAGCTCCTTATCAGTCTTCTGGTCTCTGGAGCTGCTCAGCCCAGGGTCACACTGCCCTGAGGCCCAACTGCTGCAGTCACCGTCTTGGGTCCCAGCTCCGAACCACTCCGGCCCCTCCACACAGGAAGCTACTCACCTCTTGATATTACCGAACATCTGTGCGTGGCCCAGGAAGCGGCCGAAGTCTATATGGAACATGTGGCCCGTGGTCTTCAGCATGATGTTGTCATTGTGTCTGTCACAGATGCCCAAGATGTAGGTGGCCACACAACAGCCCGCACAGGAGTAGATGAAGTTCTCCACAGCCTGTGAAAGCGGAGGCAGGTGGTGGCACCACGGCCAGCTCTGACCTTCTCCTCTCATGTGAACTTCAGCGGCACCCAGCACCTGCCTGCTTACCTTCATCGTATACCAAAGCACACACCTATGTACCCAGAAATGACCTCCATGTTTTCTGAAGTAGGAGATGGAAGGTTTATATGTCTAGATATGCCCTTTGACTGAATTTGGTTTTTGGCTGGTGAGACAGTGGACACAAGCGAATCCAGACTGGAAGACCTTAGTGGACAGAAAGGCTGATGCTTAAAACACTTCCCCTAGGTCATGAGAACCCTGCCCTGAGCAGCGGAACTAAAGGCACCTGACCCTTCTTCATCTACCTGTCTCCCTGCCCCAAATAACACTCCGCTCCCAGAGTACTTGACGCCAGCTAAATGCTTATCTAATTAAAATCACCACACTCCACAGAGAAGAGCTGAGGCAGCTTCACACTTCCTGCCGTGTTTTGCACTTGAAAATCAGATCTCTCTATTTGGTAAAAATGTGTTGGGGATATTTTGGGGGCTCAAGGGGTGGGGGGCTGGGGCAAGAGCATTCGAGTCCTAAGCACGGCGGCGGGGGGGGGGGGGGGAATCTGACTTTGAATCCGCAGTTAACAATGTAAAAACAGAACCAAACAAAAAGCTGGGCATGGCTGTGCCTGTCCATAAGCTCAATGGGATGGGACAGAGACGGAGCCCCGGAGCCCTGGAGCTCACTGGCCTGCCAGCCTAGCTGGGACAGTAAGCTTCCAGCTCATCTACAGACCCTATGCACAGACAGCAGAGTACACGGACAGAGGGAGACACTTGAAGAGCTGCTCTGGCCTGCACACCCATGGGGTGTGTGCACTAAGCCCACTCGTGTTCATACACACACACACAGAAAGGAGGAGGGAACCAGGCAAGGTGGCACTCGGGAGGCCGAGGCAGGCCACTTTGAGTTTGAGGCCAGCTTGGTCTACCTAGTGAGTTCCAGGCCAGCCAGAGCTCCGTCATGAGACTCTGTCTCAAAAAGCCAGACATCATAGAACTCAGCTTCTGAAAGGGAAAGATCATTTCTTAGAAAGAAAAAAAAAATCTATGAATGAAAGGAAACCACTTGAACAGAGCATAGCCTATCCGATCCCAGCCCTGACTCAGCATCTCTACTAACTGCCCGTCACAGGCATTCTTTATAGATAAGGCCTCCTGAAGATTGCAAAATGCTGTTCTAATAGGCATCGGTAATGACTACACTCCTCTTCCCTCCTCCCTGAGCAGGGCAGGTATGAACCTCAATTTATATATGGTCCTCCTCCTTACGTGAGGTCTCACTGAGAAAAATGTGAGTGCTGTATACTTACTATAGTTAAGTTCTGGGCATTACCATAAGAAACTACTAGCACTGGGTCTCACTCCTGTAATCCCAGCATTCAGGCAGGAGAAGCAGGAGTTCCAGGCCTGCTTGAGCTAGGCTACATAGAGAGCAAGGTCCTGTCTCAAAAAAACCGAACCGGGGGAAGAATTAACAATGTTAGCTTCTGGGTATGGGTCTGCTTGTGGGAGACACTTCCACATTTATTATGACTTGCTAGTGTGCTGGCATGGAGTTAATTACAGTTCTAACACCTAGCACGTGCTCAATATGGGAAGCGTTCGGCACCTGGAAAGCCTGTCAGCATAAATAGCATATGGGTCTGAAGGAGGTGGTGAAGACTCAATAGTAGTCCTCTCCAAAGGTACTATGCTGAGTTGGAAAGGAAATAGCTTTTTTGTTTGTTTGTTTTTTGAGACAGGGTTTCTCTGTGTAGCCCTGGCTGTCTTGGAACTCACTCTGTAGACCAGGCTGGTCTCGAACTCAGAAGCCTCCCAAGTGCTGGGATTAAAGGCGTGCAGGAAACAGCTTTCTAGGCAAAGGGTACTATCGTCTAAACACACGTGCCTGCATCCCCTACCCTTGAGCCTGGGCGAGCAGGTAATGAGCCTGGGGCAGGCCAGGCTGGGTGACCAAGGCAGTGGTACAGATATTGAGCTTATCTGGTGGGAGCCTCTGAAGACCCTAGAGCAAGTGTGCCATGAAAGGCCCTGGACTTGAAGAGTCCCCGAAAGCAGGCGGAGGAGCCATGAGGAAGCTGGTAGCTTTGGTTTGGGCAACTGCAATGTCACCCAAATGTAATGCACATTTACCGACAGGAAACACAGGGAGCGGGTCTCGGGAGGCAAGGAGAGTTGGGGAACTCAGCTTTGCCTCCGCTGAGTTTGATTACAGCAGAGATGCAGTGGAGGAATCCAGCAAGCCAGGGCTATAGAGGCTTAAGCTTCATGGGGAAGGGGCTACCAGAAGGGCTTCGGGGTCATCAGCGCAGAGTAGGGATAGAAGTCACAAAAGAGGGCGTGTTGGTCAAGGGTGTGTTAGTCAGAGAGCACACGCCGGCTATGGATTAAAACTTTTTTTAAAAACTTGTTTATTTTTCTTTCCTATGTGATGATGTTTTGCCTGAACATCTATCTGTATGGGGGTATCAGATCCCCTGGAGGCAGAGTCACAGACAGTTGTATGCAGCCATGTGGGTGCTGGGAATTGAACTCAGGCTCTTCATAAAAGCAGCTGATGCTCTTAAGCAACCACTGAGGGATCTCTCCAGCCCTGGGATTAAAATTTATTAGGGCCATTTAAGGCCACCTGATGACACGCTCATCAATCATATTTGGTTTTTAATTTGGCTGCCTGCACATCTTCCTTCAGGAATAAAAGGCATCGATTGACATGAATTAACATTTGTATTCCTTTGAATAGAGCCTTAGAGAAATTAACATTCTGGCATGTATTCGTTTGTTTTTGAGATAGTCTACCTGTGTAGCCCCGGCTGGCTTGAGACTCATAGAGATCCATGTGCCTCTGCCTCCTGAGCACTGGATTAAACTCGTGTGCCAGATTTGGGTATTTTTATCATGACCTGTCCCTTTCAGCTCTCACCCCAAACTTCATTAACCCAAAAGACTACAGTCACGAAGCTGTGGACTGACCATGGATCACAGCAGGCCACCAAGGCCCTACCATCCCTGGAGGCTCACTTTCTTCCTGTAGCCAGCCAGGGCCAGCCAGGCCTCTTTGCTCCCCAGTTAGTCTCACCAATAGCCACCATCTTGGCTTCTAGTTACTCCTTGCATAGCGGCTCCACCGCTTGGAGCAAGGGGCTGGATTAAAATGACAGCCAAAGCCTCTTGCTGCTATCTTGAATTCTCCACAGCATCACTAAAGCCACCTGAGAGTTCCAGGGAAACCGGCCTGGATAGCCATAGTTAGGATGGATATAGTCAAGCTCTCAAAAGCTGTCCCCTGCCTCCATAAGACCCAAGGAAAGTTTGTCTGGCCAATATCAAGGAATAGTGTTAATTTACAATAGTCACCTGACCCACCTCCACAAAAGCATGGGTTCTCAAAGGCACACCCTTCCCCCAGCTTTTTCCCCCAGCAAAGCTGAGCTGGCTCAGCCGTGCACGTGCAGGTCCGGTGGGAGCCGAGCCGCACGCCACAGTCAGGCACACAGCCTCAGCGCTTGAGCTTCTGAGTCAATCCTACCTTTTCATATTCATCCTCCCCAGGGTTGTGCTTCTGCAGCCAGTCGGCCAGGGGGCGGTCCTTGAAGGACCCGGTCACCCCATGCTCCACCTGGATCTTGCGCAGCGTCTCCGCGTTGGGTATCATCTCTACCATCCCTGGGAGAGAAAGGCTCGGGCTTATGCTCCAGAACAGAGGGAAGGAGTCTACCACAGCTGGGCTAGATGCTTCCCCAGAGCTAAGTTCCAGGGCTTTTGGACAAAGTCTGCTATTAGGAGGGATACACACACATGATGGAGGATGGGCAGAAGGACTGGCCCCATGCTTCTATAGTTCACAATGTTTCTTCCCCCCCCCCTTTTCAAATTTTACTATAGAACTCTTAAATATAACAAAAACAAAAAAAAAGAAAGTAAGATTCTTTTTTTTTTTTTTTTTTTTTAAATCAATGCTCATGTAACCACCACCAACACTTACTAATCTCGTATTACCTCCATTACCTAGCTAGCTTCCTATTTCTTGCCGCTCTAGCTGGAGTACCATAAAGCAAGACAGGGTCTTACTCTGTAGCCCAGGCTGGCATCGAATTTCTGATCCCGCACCTTAGCTGAGAGCTGGTGTTTTAGACGTGCCATCTCGTGCATAAGTACTTTTAAGTGTCATCAACAATTACACAATAACCATGTATGTGTCATATCCACAAAAACCAAACAGCGGCCCTTGAAGCCAGTCAACTTTCAAATTTCTTACAGCCATCTCAAAACTACAGTTGGTTTGTTTGATCAGGATCCAAAGTCCACAGAGGTTGCTATGCCTCCAACTCTGTTTTGTTTTGCAACAGTCACTCCCTTACTTTCCTTTTTCAAGTCACCTCACATCTTCTCATGGAATAACCCTGCCCTTCTATTCTCCATTGTTCCTGTTGGGAAACAGGCAGCCAGCATCGCCTGCCCCGACTCCCCGCTGACCTTTTCCTCGACCCGTGGAGAAGCAGCGGAAAATGACCATGCGCATATCCAGCCCCTCTTGCACCCAGATCTTGCTCATGATGCGAATCATCTGCAGGGTGAGCATGTCCTGGCGAAGGTCATCCCCACACTGGATAAGGAAGAAGAGTGATTAAAATCTACTTCTGGGGCTGGAGAGATGGCTCATCGGGTAAGAGCACAGACTGCTCTGCCCAAGGTCGTGAGTTCAAATCCCAGGAACCACATGGTGGCTCACAACCACCCATAATGAGATCTGATGCCCTCTTCTGGTGTATCTGAAGACAGGTACAGTGTACTCATTTATAACAATAATAAATAAATCTTTAAAAAAAAATCTACTTCTACTCCCTCCCACCGCCTTCCAAATCCCACAGCATTCCAAACTTCTATGGCAGGGAGAAGCTGCACTTCTCCAGTTTTGCACCACTCACCTGTTGACCAGGTCCACTGGAGGTCAAGGAGCAAGAGAGGGGACACTGCCGTTTGTCCCTTGCTGTGTGCCCCTGCCCCCCCAACATTCCTGCATGCCCATTATGGTTTCTTTTCTACAAGAAACTCCTCTGATCACTAACTAACCCTGTTGGTCTGAGACAAGGTCTCTGTGCAGCTCAGGCTGGTCTTGATCACCAGTCTTCTTGCCTCGGCCTGTGAGTGCTAGATCACAGGTATAGACCCTCATGTCTGGTTCCCCAGGCCTTTTAAAAAACGTGAATGTTTATACCGGATCAGGAATTAGCTGTAGTATACAGCAAATGTGCACTATAAGGTTTGAGTCACAGAGTATATTTATTTTACGTTTTGAGTGCTAGGAATTGAACCAAGAGCCGGTGAATGCTAAGCATAGGTTCTGTTTTTGAGCTCCTGGTAGGTACTGCCTACCTGGCCCCCAGCAGCATATACTCTGTCCCACCTGCTTCCCCGACCTCCAGAAGCATATAGTCTATGCTGCCTGCCCCCTGCAGCATATACACTCTGGCACTATCACTGGCTTCTTTCGCATGACCATAGAGGAGCCAGTCAGAAGGGAGAGCGTGAGGTCCATCTGGTCTAACCAGTACCTCATATAAATTCTCCAGCCCCCTGCGCATCCTCTGGTAGAATATGATTACCACCTTACCTATGGCATTGTGGGAGTAGCCCCACCTTCCAGAAAGTGCTCCCACATTCTGAGCTATCAATTACCTCTATTTCTCCTAACAGTGCTGGGGCCATGCAGAATTTATCAAAATCCCCTTTTGCCTGCTAGTCTTTCCAACATTAAAAGGGTAGCTGGCACAAGTGGACTAAGATGTGGTTCTGAGGCAGAACTGTTGCCTAGTACACTTAAGGCCCTGAGCTCAGTCCCCAGCAGTGGGGGTGGGAGGAGAGAGGGAGTGGAGGAAGAAGAGGAGGAGAAAGAGGAGAAAGGGGAGGGAAGAGGAGGAGGAGGGGGGGGTGGGAGGAGGATAGGATCGGTCCAGGCCTTTCCTGCCAGTCTTGAGCATTCTCTTCTCTCCCTATTTTCATTCCCACCAGGCATGAGTATAGTATTGGTTTTGCTCCATTTTTTTTGAAACAGTGTCTCATTATCTAGCCCAGGTTGGCTTGGAAGATACTCCATAGCCCAGGCTTGCCTCATGGCAATCCCCCTGCCTCAGCCTCTTAAGTGCTGAGATTTCAGGCATGTGCCTCCAAGCCTGCTGAGTATAGCACTCTCACCTTGAAGATGACTCGGATGTTCTCTCCCAGTGGATCCACATTTTGGAAGGCAAGCTTGAGGGGGACCGCGTTGGAGTTGAAGTAGGAGCAGTCCTGTACAGTAGAGAGGGCAAGTGACCAATGTCAGAGTGGCCCACAGCCAGGAAGGGAACCACCCTCTTTCCAGGACGCTGTCTACCTTCTTGCTGCTGGTCTGCCTAGGATGTGTTCATTCCACCTCCCAGATTTCCTAGGAACTCAGAGTCCCTTTCCTCGAGTCCCTCATCTTGGCTTAGGTTGTTAGAACCGGTAGCTCTCCCATCTGATTGCCCACCCCTTCCCATCACTCTGTATGCAACTGAACTCGTTTGTGACTTCTGGTAAATCTCATGTCCTACACGTTCATGATACTACCAAGTGCCTCAGAGTTGTGAGGATGGAATGTAAGAACCGACAAAAAGACCAGTGCTGGACAGTGAGTCGAGGTACACGGCCAAGAGCTGCCATCCTTGCCACCTTCCCCAGCTCCATCCTCAGTATCACCAGGGAAACCTAGCCTCTGACCCGGTTCCTCTGCCCTGCACACAGTTACAGTTGTCAAGCCAAACCCACACATAGTCAGGCTGGGAAGAGGTCAGCTGTCTGCCCTCCTCCCTCCTCTCCTAAGACAAGGTAAGGAAGCCCTCACTGTCCCCCCCACCCAAGTATGCCCCAGTCTTTGAAGTTCTACACCTAGTAGCTACTTACCCTGGGCACGATGCCCTTCACCAGCAGACTGGGGCTAAGCGGCAGACGGCACGAACCATTGAGGGCAAAGAACTGCTTCACCTCGTCCAAGCCCTTACGAAGGATGCCCTTCAGAGGGAGTGGGGCAAAGCAGGATGAGGTGAGAGGCCCAGAGGCTCCACTCAGAGCCAGGCATCTCCCAGAGGAAGATACCTGGTCCTGTGCCTGAATAACAGGGACGGCTTCTGAGAGACTCTTGGGAAGGACCATCACCCACTTGGGCCCCAGACTTGCTCAGTGCACAAGAAGCACCCCTGGGTTTCCACAGAGCAAGACTTTCAGGAGAACGTAAGAAGCAGGCATAGGGCTGGGCGGTGGTTGGCACACACCTTTAATCCCAGCACTTGGAAGGCAGAGGCAGGTGGATTTCTGAGCTCGAGGCCAGCCTGGTCTACAGAGTGAGTTCCAGGACAGCCAGAGCTATACAGAGAAACTCTGTCTCGAAAACCCAAAAAACAAAAAACAAACAAACAAACAAAAAGAAGCAGGCATAGAATGGAAGGCAGGAACATCATCCCATGGGGTAAAATCCTACCTGGGCTTTGCTTAGAAAAGCTAACAATCCAGACTTCCATACAGAAACCTCTCAAGTTGTAAATGTCAGAAATCAGAAGCACTGCTGGTTCTGTCACCTGTCTCAGCCCTGAGCCACAGTTCCCCACAGAGAAGTGACTGAATCCTAGCCCTCACCTGCTGAATGTGCCCATGCAATAGACAGCATACACAAGTATGCCTAACCTTTAAGGCAAACAACTAAGTCAAAGCTCTGATATTTAACGAGCCAAACAAAACACACTCATGAGCTATGGCCAGCTTGGGGACTGTCTGCTTAGGTCTGCGGGTTACAACCACCTCTTTCTCTTTTTTTTTATTTTTATTTTTAGGTTTTTTGAGACAGGGTTTCTCTGTGTCACCCTGGCTGTCCTGGAACTCGCTCTGTAGACCAGGCTGGCCTCGAACTCAGAAATCTGCCTGCCTCTGCCTCCCAAGTGCTAGACAGTCATTTTCTGCCCTGCTGTTCAGGCCACCTGTGAGATGTAAACTCCTGGTGACACAAGCCTCAGTGAGAAACAGGGACTGGGAGAGCCAGCCTTGCCCACTCACCTGGCGTGCAGATGGGGTGGCCTCTCGGACCTGCTGGGCCAGTTTGGCCAGGGTGTTGACAAGCCAGCACTGGCGGTTAAACTCCTCCCTCAGTCCCTTGCCACAGCAGCACAGCAGGGCTGCTAGCAGGTACTGGTAGCGGATGCTGAACTGAGAGTCCTTGAGGCTATCCTTCAGTAACCTGCAAGGCAGGGCAAGTGGGGGTCACGCTACTCACTCACTCACTCGCTCACTCACTCGATCACTCACTCACTCCCCATGGCATGGAGCTAGGAAGGAAAGGGTCATATCCTACCTCGATTCAGAAAGCACCCTCCCCCCATTCTTCAAGGGAAAATACAGTTTGACTATCTACCCTGTTTTTGAGCTGAAGCCCCCTACAGCTCGCCTTACCTCTATCCTTCCGCCATGGGTGATAGGGAAGTGGGATATAGATGATACTCACAGAGTTATATAGAGGTGAACTGAGACCTGCCCTGAGGAAAGATACTAGACCAAGGCCACAGGGTAGATCAGCCTAATCTCTTAGCTCCTTCCTCTGGCCCACCCTACGGAAGATAGTCTTAGCCTAAGGATCCTGTCTACCTCCTTTCTTTCTTCCCATGAATTTACCAGAAGAAGTAGTGGGTCACTCGCAGGTCAGAGATGGCTCGCTTCAGGAGAAAGCGCACCAAGGGGCTATCCAGGTAGCACTCATACTTCAGGGCCTGTTCAGAAGGAAGCAAACACGAGGCTTTATCAACCACACTGACTAGCATCCCTGGGAGCTCAGCTCCTGAGGTCAGAGGTAGCAAGGGAAACTGCACGGCCTCGTACCTGTACTAGCTGGGGCAGGTAGTCCAGCAGCTCGGCATCTGAGAGGGAGCCGATCCACTGCACGGCCATCCGCCGTACCTCCTGGTCCGGGAAGCTGCAAAAGAGTTTAGAGTCTTGACAATCCTCACGACCGGCTGGGACTCAAAATGGGAGCCCACGAAACCTTGTGCCTGGGTGTCAGAGGCACAGAGCAGGAAATGCCGTTTCCCCTGCCAAGATCTGCATCTCTTCTGGGGCGTAGGGGTGGGGGAGCAGGGCAGTTCTTAGGGATGGTCCTTCCCCATGGACCCATGGACAGAGTCTCCCTTAGGATAATGACCTTTCTCATTCCTTGAACACTTTAAAGAAAATAAAACAAAGCGCTCCACTCCACGCCCAAAGCTCTTCCTTAACTCGATGCACTGGGTTAGAAACTCAAGGAGCCCTTGAGTGGGTGAGGCATGTATTCTGGGCAACATCCTATAATACAAAGCCTGCCAGGCAAGCAGTTGAGAACTCTGGGGTTTTATAAGCCAAGAGACAACCTGGGAAATGAGTTTCTCAGGGATTAGTGAAGATGTAGCCTCAAAAAGTCTCACCCGCAGGTACAATTTAATTACTGAGCTGGCAAGAAATAGACAGGGAGCCTAAGTACATCCAGAAAAGACAGTTGAGGAGTCTCAAACTGTGAGCCCCGTGACCCTAAGAACTCTTTAGGAGAAAAAAGAAGAGGGATAAAGATTTGGGCTCTAGCCAGGTGGTGGTGATGCAAGCCTTTAATCCCAGCACTTGGGGAGGCAGAGGCAGGCGGATTTCTGAGTTTGAGGCCAGCCTGGTCTACAGAGTGAGTTCCAGGATGGCCAGGGCTACACAGAGAAACCCTGTCTTGAAAAAACAAAAACAAAAAAAGATTTGGGCTCTATAAGGGAGAGCATTT
Source organism: Montemys delectorum (assembly GCA_019843815.1). Classification (NCBI taxonomy): domain Eukaryota; kingdom Metazoa; phylum Chordata; class Mammalia; order Rodentia; family Muridae; genus Montemys; species Montemys delectorum. The sequence goes on from JADRCD010235539.1 coordinate 29,355, forward strand.
GTTAAAACTTTGGATGAATGTGGGTATTTCTCATATGTAAATTTTGCCTAAAAAAAGAACCCCAAGTTCTATTAATAATGTGCATGCTACTGGAGCACAGTGGTGTAAATCTTTAATCCCAGCACTCAGAAGGCAGAGTCAGGCAGCTCTCTATGAGTTCAAGGCCAACCTCATCTATAATTCAAGTTCCAGGCCAGGTAGGGCTACACATTGAGACTCTGTCTTAAAAACAAAAACCAAACACATCTGGATTTGTTTGTTTGTTTGTTTTTGTTTTGTTTTGTTTCAAGATAGGACTTCTCTATGTAGCCCTGGCTGTCCTGAAGCTTGTTCTGTAGACTGGGCTGGCCTCAAACTCACAGAGATCTACCTGCTTCTGCCCCCTGAGTGCCAGGATTAAAGGCTTGACCCACCATCATCCCGTCAAAATTGTCGGTTTTTTTTTTTTTAAAGATGTATTTATTTTTATGTGTATGAGTACACTGTAGCTGTACAGATGGCCATGAGCCATCATGTGGCTGCTGAGAATTGAACTCAGGACGGCCTCACTTGCTCAGGCCCCACTTGTTCCAGCCCCACTTGCTCTGGCATAATACGCTGTAGCTGTCTTCAGATGCACCAGAAGAGGGCGGTTGTGAACTACCATGTGGTTGCTGGGATCCGAACTCAGGACCTTTGGAAGAGCAGTCAGTGCTCTTACCCCCTGAGCCATCTCACCAGCCCCAAAATTGTCTGTTTAACACAAAGTTTCTGCCACAGTATTTATAGCAGTTGAACTCGGTGCAGTGTGTGGATGGGCAAGCACTCACGCACCTCACGACGTGTGCAGATGAGAAGCCAACGGTGGACTCTTAGGTTACTTGCACATGGGGACGCTCATGGATGGCTCTCCGAGATTAGGGGACAATGAGACAAAGGAAAAAGGAAGGGTGGAAGAGCCCTGCGTTCTCACAGTCTGTGACACCGCTTCCCCTGAGCTGGCCTGTCAGTGATGGCAGTGCTGGAGCCGGGACAAGTAGGAGCTACGACTCACGTGGCATGCAGGAGGCCCAGGGCATCCTGGTGGTTCATGTGAGTCCACTGTTGCAGGAGGGCATAGATGTCCGGCAGGCAAGCCCACTCCCAGCTGGGTGCGCTGGCGAGCACCAAGGGGAGCGAGCTCACCTCAGTGTGGCAGTAATAGCGCTTCTCCCACAACTGCTTCTTGTCAGCATCAGCGAGCCTATGGTGAGAGCGGCAGAGTGAGCCAGAGCACTTGCTCAGAACTGCCATTCCGAAAGAACTGCCTCACACACTACCAATTCAGTGGCTTCCCAACATTATCACCAAAGGGGGCTTGGTGACTTCTGGCAACCAGATCTCACACCGGTGACAGTTGAGTCAGAACGTCTACAGAAATTAAACATTTGGGTATTTTTTAAATGAGCACAGATGATGGCAAGCTTGGAGAACAGGGTCCACATCCCACCTTTGACCCAATCTCAGGGACGCGTCTCAGACTGAGGATAGGCCAATACCAGACCAGGAGATGCCCTGATGGCATTACTTCCGAGTAGAGCCACTAGAGGGCAGTGGGCAGCACCTGTCAGGGTTTGGTCAGCTGTGAAGTCTCTTGGGTTTTCTGCTTTATAGGGTCTGTAGCTAATTGGGACTCGCCTGAGATCAGGTGTCTAATGGAAGACTGGAGCTGATGGCTAATGAAATGAGGGATGAGGAGTGGGCTGGGGGCAGGGAGGCTTGCCTCTCTTGTTCCCCCAGCCAGCATATGAACAGGGCTATGCAGGGCCCAGAGAGGTGGCTAGGATGATGGAGAGCCCTGACTCTCCTCACTCACCCCCTCCCTCTCCAGTCCTGGTGGACACAGCAGCTCCAAGGATGAGATCAGCCTGGACATCTTTACTCTTGGGAGCTGCCAGCTCGCCAAGACACCTGATCCTTTTTGGAATGTGACAAGGCCAGAAAAATGCAAAGAGGCCTTTGGTGTGGAAGGGGCAGGAGGAGGTGGGGGTGGGGGGTAGGGAGAAGAAGACAGCAGCCAGCTGCCCCACCAGAACCAAGCCGTGTATCTGGGGTAGTGGCAGGTCACTCACGAGTGTGGCGCTGAACGTTCACAGATCCTATTTCCTGACCTGCCCGCCCTATCTATCCACTTTCCCTAGCGTCAACTAGAGAAAAGTCTGGGGCTGCCACCATGGTCAAGCAGTAGCAATGACTTTTTCCTTTCTCTCTTCCTTCCTTCCTTCCTTCCTTCCTTTCTCTTAGAAGTGACTTTTTCCATGACTCCTTGTAGTCCTTACGCACAACGGCACAGCCTAGATGCTGGGAGGTAAGAGGTCAGGCAGACACGGACAGACAGTGGGAAGCCTGCACTACGTATGGAGGTTCCTGGGCCTCACCAGTATAGGGACTCCTTCTGCGTAATGTCTTTAAGTCTGCGCTGGTCCTCCTCCCGGAGACTGCCAAACTCATAGCGGGGGCTGAACTTGTCTCCAGGGGGGCTGGTGAACTTGATGTCAAAGGCCGAGGTGGGGAAGTCAATCTTGGGGTAGGATCAGAGAAGCAGAAGCAGCAAGGGGAGGAAAAAGGCAGTGTCAGTGGAGGCAGCTGTGTCCTGGGTCCCGGCTGCTCTCTCCCAGGCTGCTGCTCCTGCCTCCCCTTCCTGAGGCTCTTGGTAAAGTCCCAGCTGTAACTTTCAGCAAAACTGAAAGGAAACCATGAGAAACCTAGTGTGGTGGGTCACGCCAGTAATCCTAGCACTCGGAAAGGCTGAGGCAGGAGCATCACTGCAAGTTTGAGGTCAGCCCAGTCTACACAGTCAATTCCAGGCCAGTCAGCCATCATAGAGAGGCCCTGTTTCATCCAAACCTTCCCCTCAAAGAAAGGGAACATGGGCTGGGGGTGGGGTGGGAGTGGGTGAAAGCCTTTAATCCTAGCACTTGGGAGGCAGAGGCAGGCAGATCTCTGAGAATTTGAGGCTAGTCTGGACTACAAAGCAAGTTCTAAGACAGCCAGGGCAACTCTGTCTCAAAAAACAAAACAAATCAAAAATAAAGAATGGATGGATGGGCCAGGCGGTGGTGGCGCACGCCTTTAATCCCAGCACTTGGGAGGCAGAGGCAGGTGGATTTCTGAGTTCAAGGCCAGCCTGGTCTACAGAGTGAGTTCCAGGACAGAAACCCTGTCTCGAAAGAACCAAAAAAAAAAAAAAAAAAAAGAATGGATGGATGGGGAAAACGGGGAAGTGAGAAGGGAGCTGAATTGAGATGCTTAAGGAAAACAGGATAAGCCCCACTTAAAAACCCCCGATTGCTAGGGTAAGCCACTGAGAGTACCCAGGCCAAAGCTGGGGACCTCCTAGTGTGGTCTTGGAGGCATCGTAGCCTGCTGGGGCTGGGAACACACCTTGAGTGAAGGTTCTATTAACTTTAGGGCCTGTGATCATCTGCTCTGTGCCACCAAAATGGACATCCTCCTAAAATGGGCATCGGAGCTGAAAGATCCAGTTCTCCAAGGAGTTCGGCTCGCTCACTCAGCAAGTGCAAAGCACACCTGCCACAGACTGGGCAGAGCCAAAGGCACAGCCACTTGCTAATGGAGTTGCATTCTGGATCTTTCTGCTGCATTGTCTGTTGCTCTTGCCATCCCCTACTCCACACCACAGCATCTCATGGGCTTGAGAAATGACAATCAGAACCGCAGCTTCTCTCCTACCCTCCCTCCAAAGAGGACAAGTCCCTGGAGTGACTAGTGGGAACGCTGTCCATTGGGCCCCAAGAGAAGCACCCAACTGGATCTGGTCTAACAGTATGAGGAGGTCTCAAAGCAAGGGGAGCCATAGGTGGAGAAGGTCTCAGACCTATCTTCAGAGGATGCTGTGAAACTGGGGTGGGGGGGTGGGGGTAAGGGGGTGCCTTCGACTCACGCTCTCCCATTCACTGAGATGCTTGGTCCGTATCTCATCCCACGCCCAGAGTTCCTAGCCAGAGCTCACTGGGAGCCTCAGAGCTGACTCTGGTGCTGTGTGATAGGTGAGTGAGGGGACGTAGGCTGGGTCTCACCTGCAGGATGACACTGTCCGGCTGGTGGAAATTAGGTGCACTCCAACGGGCACTGGAGTTTTCCTGCGTTGCTGGCCACAACCCCAGAAGCTTTCTGCCACAGGTCAAGACTCTAAGGCAGAAGGAGGGTAAGGTGAGGCGACGACCGGTGCCTACGCTGTGGGGTTCTCTCTCCCCCAAGCCTTTATTTCTTATCCCCAAGCCTTTTCTAGTGGAAGCTTCTGCCCCACTCCTGTCCCTTGGATTATCCCCCACAGGTCTCGGGCCTTACTTCAAGCTCTAGGAAGGCTCCCATTGCAGAAAGCCTCTCTGAGCTCACCACTCCCTGACCAGGATGAGCCTTTTGGCAGGGATGTCTCCATGAGGCAGAGAAGCCCGGGTAGATGACCTCTGAAGTCCTTCTGATGACAGGACCACATGACTTATTACAGGGACAGTGCTTTCCCATGGCCCCTCCCCCGCCTACCGGGTTACATCAATAGTCCCAGGTCACCAGCTCTGAGCATTGACTTTTCTACTGGGACAGGGGCCTCTGAGCCCCACAGAGAGTTCCATGTGACCAACCCTTCTCAGGGGTGTCCTAAAGTATAACAGCCAGGCTTCATCTCCAGCCCTCTTGTTCCCTTCCACCGCCAGGAGCTGCTCCCCTGGAGCTGACGTACTGCCTGAAGTTGAAGAGAGGGGTGGTGACCCAGCCCAGAGCTTCAGGCACTCGCTTCTGCTTATTAGCTTCAGAGGAACCCCCGGGAGGGGGGATGGGCAGGGCGTAGAGTGTGGCACACAGCAGGGTCTCCCGAGGCAGCCTGTTCACCTGCACCGGAAAGCAGATCCTAGGAGACAAGGGGACCAAAAGTCAACAGCCTTCTGGGGTTAGGGTGGGAGTGGGGTGTCAAGCCCAAGCAGAGAATCAGCCTTCCACTTGGGTGTCACATATGTCCCTAGGTATGCCTCGCAAGGTACCAGGACAGGTCTCAAGACCCTCTAGGAAGTCAGTGCACTCAGCTTGCTCGCCCCCCAACAACCTCCTCATCTGCCTGTGTACCTTTTCCTAGCCCCAGAGATGTACCCCAAAACAGGCTCAGAGTCATCGGAAGAAAGAGAAGGGGTTTTTCAGAGTTCCCTAAGAGTGAGAAAGGCAACAGGCAAGGCCAAGACACTCATAAGCACTCAAGGCCAGATGTTCTTCACGGCCCCACCCCAGACTGGACCACACCCAGCCACACCCTCAGAGTTCAGGGTAAGGAGGTTTGGGTGTGGGGAGGTGGAGAGAGCTAGGGGGGCTAGGGAAAAAGAGAGCCAGGACCCACCCTGTTACCTTTCTGGGAAGCTGTCCCTGGGCCAGTGTCCACACTGCCACACCCTCCTGGCCGGCCCAAGCAAGGCCCGGCTGCTTCCACACCCAAAGGGCACAGAGGCAGGGCGGCCACACCCAAGGTCAGAGGTCACAGATAAGGCAGCCTCCCTCTTCACTGCCCCTCACTCCCCCGGGGGAGGGGGCGTGGGGGGGGAAGGAATCTCCACTCAAAGGAGGCACTCAGCAGCCGCAGACTGGCACAATCCTGCTCTGCCCCAGCTGCTTCTACCCTGGGGGCCCCACAGCTATAATTAGGGCCCCTTCGGCAGCCAGGGGATATGCCAGGCTGGGTTTGGCTAGAGGGGAACAGAGCACGGCTGCTTAGGCCTATTTTGAGAGCAAGCCGATCCCCATGTGTCCTGCTACAGTGGGAGGGAGAAGCAGCTGACCCCATAGCCAGGGAGAGGAGTTGGTCTGGTCATCCAAAAAGGAGGAAAAGCTGACGCGTGGTATGGCCATAATCCCGACCCTTGGGAGGCTGAGGCAGGAGGACGGCTGGAATTTCAAGGTCAACATAAGTCTGCAGGAGTATGAGACCCTGTCTTGGGAAGGGAGGAAGGAAGGAAGGAAGGAAGGAAGGAAGGAAGGAAGGAGGGAGGGAGGGGCAAACTGTCTGACTGAAACCATAATACTGAGAAGCAGGCAAGGTCTCCCCTTTCTCAGGCCTCAGTATATCTGGGATTGCAAAATGACCTCCCTAGCCCTATGCCTCAGCTTGGTCAAGGGAATCACAACGTCTCCTGAAGAGCTAAGTCTTCTGGCCTAAGAAATTCTCCCTCTCTGTCAGCCCTTCTCCAACATCCTAGCACTGGGGCTACCTCCTTCAGGGGGATGTGCTGGGTGGGGCTCCTGCTCGGCCACTCACTCACAATCCTGGGCAACTGAACTGACAGCTAGGCAGCTAGGCATGCTCGCCCGGAGAAGAGGGGCCTATAGTTGGGGGTTCTCTCTGCTGTGTGATATTAGTCATTATACTGGACCTGGCTGATGTAACACAGATAGCATTTTTTTTAATACAAATATCCCCTGGGGATTAGTCACTGCCAGCCACCTGGAACAGAGAAACAGGAACTGAGACGGTCAGAGCTCAGGGGGTAAGACCGTGAAGGAGAGGGCATTTGTTTACCAAGCAGTAGACGTGGGCCAGATTTGGTCTCTCTCCCTTCCTCAGTCTGTCACTCTCTCTGTCTTCCCCCCACCTTCTTGTCTCATTATCTGGCTTAGGTTGGTCCTGAACTCATAGCAATCCTCTTGCTTTAGCCTTTTAAGTGTGGCCCACCATGCTCGGCTATCCAAGTACTTTCCTATTCATTGTTTTGTTTCCTCTTTGTGGCATGGATGAATCTAGGCAAACACTCTACCACCGAGCAAGTTTTTTTCTTAGTGTCCTTCTTCCAAATCTTGTAGGGCACTCCTTGAACTGCCTTCATTCCAGGCTGTCTGTCTCCAGCACCATCTATCTGCAGAGGATGGCTGGCTCAAAGCTGAGTCCAGACCTTCAGCATGTCTTGACTATTTCCCATGAGTCTTGTTTCTTCATTAAGAAGGGCTAAGAGGCCGAGTGGTGCTGCAGATCTCGAAGAGATCCAACCTGGTCTACAGTGTGAGTTCCAGGATGCCCAAGGCTACATAGAGAAACCACCTCCCACAGGGCCTGGCTCTGGGGGACAAGGTAGAGATCTCGGACATGGAAAGACACGCACGTGGGAGGCGGGGCTGTCAGGGAACAGGTCCAGTGGTGAGTGTGGATGGAGAATCTCAGTGGAGACTCTTGACTTTGGCAGTGTTACACTGGACCCAGGTCTCCCTATGCAGTCCAATTTGCCTTCCTGAATGCTGGTATTACAGACCTAGGGGCCACTTAATGCCACTACCTTGCCTGCAGGGGGGCAGGGAGTTCTCTACCCCTCCTGTTAGTTAGCGACAGGTGTACTTCGTTACTGCTCTGAGAATGACCTAAGTATGAAGAACAGGCCACGCCTTCCCTCTAGTCCTTCTATAAAACAAGCTACCTCGACCCTTCAACCACTTATTTGAGAAACCTTGACCTCCCTACGGGCATTCTTCTGTCTCTGTCATCTGCATTCCATACGCTTAAGTTCCATTTGCTGCTCTGTGGAGGGAGGACCCAGACAAGGTAGCCTGGGGAAAGTGAAGCTCGGTGGAGGGGTGGGGCACAGCGAGCAAGGAGCTTCCTGACTGTAAAGTCAGGGAGGGTAAAGTCCAGCACAGCGAGGCACTAGGGGGGGAGGGACAAACCTGCAATACCACCCTCACGGTCCCCTCACCCCCTCATTTCTCTCCTGTCCCGTGGGGCTGAAGCTTCCCTTCCTGAAATCACATTATTGTTAAGAAATGGTACTTGATGCCGTCTTGTACCAGTGGTTATTACATTCACAACCTGCCTGTCTCCCTTGAGTGCCCACACCCGCCTCAAGCTTAAACAGGTGTTCTCAGTCTGACACCAACAAGCAAGAGAGGACATGGGATTACCAAGCGAGCCAGAAACAGAGCCTTCTTCCCTAGCTCCACGCCCATTCCTCCTCTCCTAGACAACATTCCTGGTCTATCCAGGATGGACAAGCCAAGAGTCCCCAGGTCTATCCTTTTTTGTAGGTATGGAGATGGGAATCTCCTGATAGGGCTGATTGAACTTGCTATGTAGCCCAGGATGGCCTCGAAATTACAGCCATCTTGCCTCTGTCCCCTCCCCACCCCACCCTCGTCCCCCGCCCGAGTGCTGAGATTCTAGATTTGGTTTTATGCCGTTCTAGGGCCGAAACCCAGGGCCTTGTATATGCCAGTCAGGCACTCCATTTGGAGTTGTATGTCAGTCCTCTGCCTAGTCTAAGAGAATGTTGAAACAAAGGGAAGTAATAAAAAAAAAAAAAAATCTGAAGACCAGTTAAACACTTTAAGAGAGGCAAGGGGAAAAACAAGAAAGGTATTTTTAAAATCAGCAAGTAATATTTACATGACCTATTATAGATTATAAAGAACTTTCATGGGTACTTCTGGCTGGATGTTCCTAACAACTTGAAAGGTAGAGACGGCATGCTTGTCCCCAGGTAAGCATCAGGACATGACTCAAGAAGCCGGATGACCTATCTGGACACGGATAGTTATGGAACCTGATTTAACCCGGGCTTGGGCCCAGTTCCAGGTCTGACTACCGCTCCAGGGTATCCCTGAAGGAGGCAGGTTAGCTGAGGCCATCCTGGAGCTGAGAGAGGGAGGGCTTACTGCTGGTCCCAGATGATGAGGTGGAACAGGTACTTGGAGAAGTGAGCCCGCCGGGTCTGCAGGGGGCTGCAAAGTTCCTTGCCACCGTGGCTGAGGGAGCAGGAGAGGTAGAAATCTTCATAGCTGCAAAGCAACCAGAGCAGGTCAGCACACCCCATCCTTCGAGCCAGCCTCGGCCGCCCCGTGCCAGCTTCCATCTCCTCCGCATCTCTGGAGGATGAAGCATGGGGTCCAGAGTGAGGTCAAGCAAACCAGGCTTAAGGCAGTGTGCCTAGGAAGAGCAACCTGATCGGGACCCCTGGACCCCCGAGGTCTAGGCCCACACTCAGTACAGGAGGTTGGTTTGGTTGGGGGTTGGTTGGTTATTTCATAGGAATGCCTGCCTGCCTAGCCTCTCTCACTTATCGTCAGTTCTGGCCTATCCAGTGCAGCACACGGGCACACACTGGTGTGTATGTGTGTGTGCAGGCAAGGAGGGTGGGGGAGGAAGCAACATATGCTACCATGAATACCAGCACATGGGGGTCCCTGTGGCTCATGACAGGTGCCTGACAGAAGAGGTCAGAGAAGGCCCCTGTTTCCCAGGCTGCCTCCTTTGTTTGGTGCCAATCGCCCAGAGGAATACATTAAGTGAGAAACAAAGGGAGAAGGGGAAAGGGAGGAGAGAGGGGAGGGATTGGTAAGGGTGGGATGGGGCCAAATGCCTATTCCTCCCAGGACCCAGAAGAAGAGCTGAGGACTACCAAATGGACCGTCCTTCTCCACCTACCCTGCCAGGGAGCCCCAGACAAAGGGTCACCCCCTCCCCACCACCCTCATTGTACATCTGCAGGGGAGTGCAGCCACTGGCGTGGGCCACACTCTATCTGGGAACTGGCCATCTGTCGCTTGTCTCCCTCAGCTGGCTTTGGATCTGGAGGGGGCAGAGAGGCCGAGGCAGCCAGGACTGGGGGACTGGCAGGTGCTTATCTATCTCCTAAGGGACTTTCTCTCTCTGAGATGGATAGAGCCTAAGGTCCCTCCAGGTACTAGGCTCATCCCCTTAGCCCTGTAGCATCAAAATGCCACATAATAACAACCATCCTATGACTGAAGCTCGGGCTGGGGAGATGGCTCAGCGGGTAAGAGCATCGACTGCTCTTCCGAAGGTCCTGAGTTCAAGTCCCAGAAACCACATGGTGGCTCACAACCATCTGTAAGGAGACCTGACGCTACAGTGTATTTACATATAATAAATAAATAAATCTTTAAAAAAAAAAAAAAAAAGACTGAAGATCACAGTTAGAAGATAAGAAGCCACTAGGCAGTGGAGCTCCGGTCCCCCTCGGCCCTGGGTTCCCCAACCCCAGCCCCGACTCACCTGGTAGCCCAGATAATGGGAATACGGTGAGTGCCATAGACAGTGAAGGCCAGGGCCCCAGAGAAGTGGCAGGCCTCTTGAACCAAATCATGCTTCCGGCTCCCAGGCACAGATGTCTGGAAGTCTGCATTGAATGTGCTGCAGTACAGCTCCACCAAGTCCAAGATGGCCGCTGTCAAGGCTTCTACCACCTTCTCTGTGAAAGGGGGAGGTCAAAAAGGAAACTCATTAGGACTCAACAGGGGCCATTCTGTTGCCATGACACTAGCAGTATGGGACAGCTTGGGACAGGGATCCCCAAATGTCAGCCAATTTCTAATAGCTGTGACAAAGCTTACCCATGTGTGGAGAGATGGGAAAGATACAGGAGCATGCATGGAGCTCATCAAGAGATGCCCAGCTTTAACTATGGGCCTTATATAGGCACTTAGCATTATTTAGCACTACAATGTTATTTTCGAAAAGTCCTTTTCTAGGGAGACAGCTCAGCAGTTAAGAGCACCTGGCTGCTCTTCCAAAGGACTCAGATTTGATTCCCAAGCACCCCCATGGCAGGCAGCTCACAACTCTTACTCCAGTTCCAGGGGCAGAGGTTCAACACCCTCTTCTGATTTTTGTGGGTATCAGGCCCACATGTGCCACACAGACTTATATATAGGCAGAATACCCATACACATAAAATAAAAACAAATCCATTTTTAAACAAAGACTTTTGTTTTGTTTTGGTTTGTTTTTTTTTCGAGACAGGGTTTCTCTGTGTAGCCCTGGGTGTCCTGGAACTCACTCTGTAGACCAGGCTGGCCTCAAACTCAGAAATCTCCCTGCCTCTGCCTCCCAAGTGCTGGGATTAAAGGCGTGTGCCACCACTGGCCAGCAACAAAGACTTTTTTTTGACGAAACCAAAAAAACAATGCTTGGTGAGTTTGTACATCTCCAGTCCTATGCACACGTGGACACACAAACACAGACAGATAGATACATACACATACAGATACACAGGCATATGCACACAGACAGACACTCACACAGAGAAAGAGAGAGCTTGAAGAAATGCTGTTAGCTCTTAGAGAACTTTAGAGGACAATTTATTCATCTGTAAAGTCCAAAGATGGATTCTTTTCTTTTTTTCCCTCGAGACAGGGTTTCTCTGTATAGCCCTGGCTGTCCTGGAACTCACTCTGTAGACTAGGCTGGCCTCGAACTCAGAAATCTGCCTGCCTCTAATGGATTCATTTTTAAGAAAGCCAGAGATAGCTCAGGGGTTAAGATCACCAGCTGTTCTTCCAGAGGACCCAGGTTCAATTCCTAGCACCCATATGGAATCTCTCAACTGCCACAAGCAGGAATACAAGCAGGCAAAACAATGCACATACAAAAATAAAATTTGGAAGAAAGAAGAAGGAAAAACTGGAGACACAGGTTTTAGGATAAGGATCTGCTTGAAGATTTTACAAGAAGAATCTTTAGGAAAAACCCTTCCTCCCATCTCCCAAGTCTTATTCTTAATTGGAAGTGCAAGGGGTTGTGGCTGCTGAGAGAAAAATCACAGCCTAGCAGGATGAGCTTTTCCATCTGGATTGAAAGATAAACTCATCCTTGCCGATGCCCCTGCCCCAGTTCACCACTTTCTCCCAGTAACACCATAAGCCTGATTAGCAAGAATAATGAGAAAAAGATCTGTGGAAAGAAATATGGGCTCCAGCTGTGTCCACACCTCATATGGAAGCGCGCGCACACACACACACACACACACACACACACACACACACACACACACACACAC
>JADRCD010235540.1:0-17049 GCA_019843815.1 Montemys delectorum
GTGTGTGTGTGTGTGTGTGTGTGTGTGTGTGTGTGTACCCCGAATGAGTAAACACCCAGAAGTCACAGTCACCCACACTGGGATAGGGTGTTCTAGGACTGTGTACCTAGGCCCTTACTGGGGTGGGTACCGGGTTTGAAAGAGTGGGGCGCTGGATTTCTGGGTGTCCTCGCAGAAGCTGCAGGATATCCACACCCCGCAAGCTCTTCTGCTGACCCCAGGAGGAATGGAGGGGGACCGGCGCGCGGTCACTCTGGCGAGGGTGGGTGGGACAGGACTCTCTTAAGGATTGGTCACTTGAAGGATGGAGATAGATGGAGGGCAGGTTCGCAACCGTGCGGGCAGGACGGCGCCCCCCTTCCCTCCCCAGCCCTCCGCAGCGCAGGGGACCCGTGGCCCTACCGGGCCTGACGCCGCGCGTGTCTCTCCCGCAGGTGAATGAAATGTGCTCGCCCACCAAGCCCTCAGCGCCCTTCTCTCCCGAGAGCTGGTACCGCAAGGCTTACGAGGAGTCGCGCGCCGGCAGCCGGCCCACCCCGGAGGGAGCAGGCTCTGCGCTGGGCTCATCGGGTACCCCGTCCCCGGGCTCGGGCACCTCGTCCCCGAGCTCCTTCACGGGCTCCCCGGGACCCGCGTCTCCGGGCATCGGTACCAGCTCGCCCGGCTCCCTGGGCGGCTCGCCGGGCTTCGGTACCGGCTCCCCTGGCTCGGGCAGCGGCGGTGGCTCCTCCCCCGGCTCCGATCGCGGTGTCTGGTGCGAGAACTGTAACGCCCGCTTGGTGGAGCTGAAGAGGCAGGCTCTCAAGCTGCTGCTGCCGGGACCCCTCCCGGGCAAGGTGAGCTACTGCGGGGTGCTCTGCGGGAAACTGCCTCCCCCCCACCTTAGGATGCTCTCTCGGGGCACCCGGGTGTAAGGCTCCTAGCGGCGCCAGCGGATGCCCCCAGTGGGTTAGCCTTATGGTTTTCCTACCCTGTCTGCGATTCTGCAGCAGCCAAAGGGGGCAGTAACAGCCAGCTGCTGAGAGTTGCAGGTTCCAATGGCTTATTTGTGACTCTACCTTCCCTGGATCACAGAAACGCATTTTCCGGAGCTAGCGTTTCTCTCTTAACACTCCATGTGTCTATGTGAGGAAGATTAAGAGGCGGCCCGCTGTAAGAGCTGAGCTACACCCTGGCCTGCTCCTGGGCTTATTTAATAAGCACATTGGTTCCTCCGTAGCAACCCCCTCTGCGTGGTTTGACCGGCCTGGAGCCCCACCCCCCCAGAAGAACACAATGCAATTGTATTTGCACAGTTGGGTCCAAGTACTATCACATGATAATATTTACTCTTCCACTTCAAAGAGTTTTTATCAGTGGTTCGAGAGAACTATCAAGAAAACTGCATTGCTGTGGAGGTTGTCGACACTGCTCAATGACATTATTTTTAATGTGACTTTTGAAATGAAATATTGGGATTTCGAATAGCGGGGCTTAGGAGCAGCCACATCTGCTTGCCTCTTCTGCTTATCCATGCACACACATGGATATTTTGTATACCAGGGTTCAATTACACAGACAGCCACAGACTGCTGTAAAATTTAAAACGTGAAAAATCGCCACCGGGAGAATTGGTTTTATAAATCTAGAACTTATCTCGAGAATAATTAACTCTGGGTTATTGTCAATTTGGCATTTTTGTCGTTCCTTCATTAATCTCCCAGGACACCCCAAGAGTAAATCTCAGGGTGAGGAGCCTTTCTCAGCCTTGTATGCTACACTGTCTTGATTTAACACCTTTCCCCAAACACAGACTTATTTTATTTTTTTCCATTAATATTCCTTGATTTCCCACCCAGTTCAAAGTATAGCCCCCGAGACGGCATGTCCTGGTGAACACTATCCTTCTCGGAGGAGAGCTTATCTAATGATGAATCCACAGTCCATCGTGTAGTCTCATCTGTGTTGAGTGTTGCAAAGAAGGGGCTGTGGAATGGGGTGAGGGAAGCTTGATGGATATAGATTTGAGAGATCCTGGTGCTTGAGATGTGACAGTGGCTGCAGATATTTGTAATCCTAATAGGTGACAGGCCACCAAAATTATCTCAGAGCATTGACGTCACATACTCATTAGGGATTCTTCTTCATGCTGTTGTTTGAGCACTCCTCTTGTGCAAGAGTAAAGAAGGTACCAACTCTTGTCCTAAAAAGGGAAGGAGTGAAGAAGGAACGCAGGCAGGAAGAGACAAAGGTTGAAGCTTAACTGCATGCCTGGTGATTTATGGGGTCGTGTGAGAGACGGGGGCGGGGGGGGCTTTGTTTTTGTTGAAGCCACCTGGAAAATTCATTTCACACTGCTTAGAAGGCAGTGCCATATATATGTTCAGATTTTATTTATTGGCTGAAATAAAAGTAATGTGAAACTGATCATATTGTACAGGGAGGGGATGACTCCAGAGGCAGCCAAATCCTGGACACACCCAGTCTCAGTACTCCAAGATCCAGGGGCATCGAGAAGGGAGCTGTGAGTCTGGGGACGGTCACTGACTGGTCACACAGTAGAACATCATGCACAGTTGCCAGAGTTGCATCAAGATGGTATAGCGTTAGGTACAAGGGAGCTTGCAGGGGTTAGCCAGAAATAAGGATGCTTTGGGTTAGCTCATTGCTAGGAAGTAAGCCGTGGAACCTTACTATGAACCACCCTCTGATTGTCTTAGGGGAGGATAACTTCAGAGATTGTGTAAATGGTGAGTGTTGTCACCTTCTAACTAGACACAGTTTCTATAACATCTTTAATGTTTGCAGCGTTTTAATCAAACCAATGCCACGTTCTATGGTGCCCTCTGCATGGTGGGTCCTGTCCATTGGAGACAAGGCATTTCTTCTCAGTGCTAGCTTTATGAGTAAACCGTGTAAGTGTTGATTTATGAGCAGAACCTCTGTAGCCTGCAGGCCCTGAAAGAGTTAAGTCTCAGTAGAACAAGGGATGTCATTGTGACCCCAACATGTAAGGTGCCCCAGAGAACAAGAGTCTGGGAAGACCAAGACATGCTGTGAGGGGTGATTAGCAAAAGCCATTTTCATAACTCACTTAAGATGCTTAACCATATTCGGGGAATATTTATACAAGGAGAGTATTAAATAGTATTAGGTAGTATGAAAAGCCTTCTGCATATTCATTTGGAAGGCAGAGGCAGAAGAGCATGCCCTGAAATCCCTGAAATGGGTTGCCCTGAAATGGGTTTGGCTTTGGTTCTTTTTGCTGCACTGACTTTTTTTGCAATCTTAGTGAGTCAGTTTTCACATTTTAATACAATATACATTTTTAAACTAATTCTTTAGAATTTCATCCCGGCTTTTAACATTCCCATCAACACGGCAATGGAAAACCTAGTGGTTCAGATGGTTAGAGTGTCTGTCACAAGGCGAGGTTTGAAAAGTGCTTCTATTCTTCCGAGAGAGAGAGATATGAAATTGACATTTATCTAGTAGACAATCTCCTGGAGGTTTATGGTTTACATAATCAGGGTGTCTTAATGCCCATGGTCACATTCTAATCTGATGAGTTCCCTTCTTCATCCCTGTTGTGTCAGATGACCTCCCTCAATGTGCACATTGCTGGTAGCAAGCTCTAGAGAGTTCCCCTCCGTTTATTTTGGGGACAGCAGGGTGAGGTGAGGCGGTGAAGTGTTAGTCTCTGTAGGGGCATCTGGCTGTCCCCTCAAACTGAAGACTGCCTCTGGTGCTCCAAGAGTTGCCGCCTGAGTCTGAGCATCCTTGAGAGTGTATGTCGTCTAGAAGACTGGGCTCTGGGCTTCAGGGTAGTCCAGTTGTGTGACCACTGGAGGACAGGGCCTCATGTTAGACCATTATGAGATGTGACTGTAGCTGGGTAACCCAGTAAAGGATGATAATGTTGACAGGAGTAAGAAGTGTAGAGAGAAAGCCGGTGAAGGTGATAACTTGAGTTTTCTAGAGAGGGGATCAAGAGGAGAGGCAGATTTAAGCCGTAAACCTGATTGTTGCAGGTTATCTCAAAGCCGGGGGAGTGAACACTCTGCTCTGAATTCATCTTCTCAGGAGCAGCCTACCTGGGCAAGGGGATGTGCCATCCAGGCCGTAAACCCTTCGGATTGACTCTTAGTGCCTCAATACGAAAGTGCTTGCCAGTTTATAGCCTTTCTTTTTTTAGCGTTGGTTAAGTGGGAGCGCTCAGATAAAACAGAAGAGTAGGGTTGTGGAAAAGTGTTGGGACTTCCAGTGAGGATTGTCCTCCCCCCACCCCCACCCGCAGTCGTGTTTCACTGTGTAAATATTAAACATTTCCTGCGTTGTGGTGAGCACACCTTTCCCATTTTTTATAGACAGTCAAGGCACCGAGCCAGAAAGAGCAGCCAAGGAATGAACCTCTCCTTTTTTTTTTTTTTTGAGCTAACCTAGATCATTCGGATAGCTGTGACAGAACTTTTGAATTGACCGTGGAAAGCCCACGACATATCGGCCCGAGGAAATTCCCTGGAGAAAGCAGGAATGCTCCTGGTTGGGCAAAGGTTATCTGACATCTGCTCATTTCCATACCAACAAAGGAAAATCTCTTATGTAAAAGAAAGGTCCAGAACTATGGTCCTATCTGATTTTTTTTTTCTCCTCAGTCACATATTCGGAGTCCATCTATGCCCCAGAAATATCAGCAAGATTAGCCAGACATCCTGAGAAGGGTGACCCAGGAATAACTGGGATGAAAGAGAAGAATGTCTGCTGGGTTAAGAACACCAAACGTGGGCTCTAAATAGCCAGAGCCCGAGGGCGTCTAGACTTGGGGAGATATAAATAAATATTTCTGTATTTTGCCAGTTACAAAAGAGGAAGGAATATGAAAATTAACTCCATTTAAAAGTAACCCTCTAAAGCCATTGTAGTATTTTGTATAGATAAACTAGACTTTACATTTGAAATCGTTACTAATAGCAAAGGAATTCTAGACAACTTTCCCTTACTCTAAGAACGCATCTTGAAAAAGCACCTTCAGAATCCTTTTCATTTTGAAAGTATTTAAAAAAAAACATTTCCTTACTCTGGGGGTAGGGGGTAGGGAGGGGCTGGAGCCACGACTCCGTGTTTAAGAGTACTGAGTGCTCTTCCGGAGGACAGGGGTTCAGTGTCCAGCTGTCTGTAACTCCATTTCCAGGGGGCTCCAACCCTCTTCTGGCCTCTGGAGGCACAAGGCATGCAAGTGGTGCCCAGACATACGTGCAAACTTTTTTTCTCATTTTCAAACATGTGTATAGTGAACTATGATCATTTCTGTTTACCTTCCATTAGCTCCCGGGGCTTTTCCTGTCCCCAACACAGTCCTATCCCAGACTCATGCCCTCTTTTATTTTTATTTTTTGACAACCGCTAAGTCCAGTCAGTGCTGCCCATATGTGCATGTGAGGCCAGCCACGGGAGCATGGGAAACCCTCCAGTGGCCACATTCTTGAAAGAGAGTAAAGAATGATTCTTCCTTCCCCAGCAATATCCACCGCCAACCCTCGTGTGGGGGAGAGCTTCGAGATCATCTATCCTGGTTGATGCCTAAATTTTGCCAGTCTTGGCCTTGTGTAGGTGCAGGGCAGGAAATCACAGCCGCTCTGAGTTCATGGCTGTGATAGCCAAGGTATCTCTAGAAGACAGGATTTCACAGCACCCCTCCTTGTCCTCCGGCTCTTTGAAATAAAAGAACAGCTGATAGCAGCAGTGATGGAGAAGTCCTGGAGCATCTATCATTTGAGACCTCTCGGAGCCATCTCCAGAGGTTATCAAAACATCCCCAATGGAGCCAGGCAGAGCCCAATCTTTTCCTCAACATCATTCCATTTTGCCAGACCTTTAAGAGCAGTAACAACATGGTCAGTTTTGGCAATGACTTAATTCATTTGAAAGACTCCCTGACTAGTCATCCCCCACCCCCCACCCCCACCCCCGCCCTCCCCACTCATTCTAGACAAGATTATTAAATGTCTGAGGCTACTAGTTTGTCAGTGTTTGTAATGATTAAGCCAATTAAAATTTAGATCAGTTAAGTCACAGACCATACCAACCATCAGCTGATAACATGATGGTGAGAGCAAGGATGGATGATTGACGGTTATTGTCTCTCTGTGCCGAGCAGTGTACCAAGATTGACAGTCTCATAGCAAAATAAAGATGTGTGTGATCTCTTTGCCTTGGAGTTATAGGCGCTTATTGTGGTTATTATAGTCAGTCACACACGTGTACATACACACACATACACATGCATGCACACACGCATGCACAACACACAGAGAATAGGGAATCCAAGCTCGCTTTCCCCCTACAGCCCCTGGGGGTCACTGTTAGAATAACAAGTGAGAGATTGCTGCTTGAAGATTTTAATGGTTTCTGCGCTTGCTGATGACAACTTCATCCTTGGGGACCAGGAAGATGGAAATATACAACTCGGTAGAGGTGTTTCAGTTGGAATAGAATGCGTTTGGAGAAGCAGTGTTCTCTGCTCGTCCCCGTGCTGATCTGCTGAAGCTCCATCCTGACCCAAGAAAAGGAGCCTGAGGCTGGATACTCATGGTCATGGGCATCCATGGCTCATTAGCCTTCCCTGCCACTCTGTCCCCAGAGATTACAAACTGGCGAATGGTGTGGGGTCTCCCTTCCCTTCAGTATTATTTTACCATTGTCTGCTCATAGGTACCTTTCCTTTCCTTATGTAGCCTGTTGAGTGCTCTCATTGGTTGAGGACCTCCTGTTGAACTTCCTCACTTCTGAGCATCATCATTAGGTCCACTGGTAGAGGTGCCGAAGGATGGGACACATCTGTGGTCCTTAGTCACCTCTGCAATGTAATATCATCTTTCCAGCTGTTGCCTTTGGGCCTTCTCAAGAAACCCCTCTGGAGAAAAATGGCCGTTGAATTCTGAGTAGAAAAGTATCTCTCAGGGGGATTCTCTTTACCTCCTTGATTAACGTTTTACTCTTTTTGTTTTTGAAAAAGTGTTCTATTTAGCCCAGGTTGGTCTTGAACTCACTATGTAGCTAAGCTCTATCCCTACCAAACATGTTGCGAAGCTTCTTTTTTATTAATTATTTTTAATTTTTTTATAATTAAATGGTGTAGTATTGGCACACAGGAAACAGAAAAATATTCAGTAGAAAATAAATTATAGGAATGGACCGGAGTACAACTGGGAATTTGGTTTGTGATCATAGTAGCATCTTTAACCAGTGGTGGGGAAATGGGTGGTTTTTTAAAAGGTTTGGGGAAAACTGAATAGATCAATATTTTAGAAAACAAGAAATTGATCTATACAGTTCATTATATACCCAGAAGATCTCCCAATGGGCCAGAGAGTTAAAACTAAGTATTATAGAACAATGGAATTATGTTGCACTCTCAGCCTTGCAAGCAAATGTTCCTCAGACACTCCCATTTTGTTTAGTGCTTTGTGTTGTGTCCATGTGTGGGAGAGGGTGGGGGTCAGAGGTCAAGGTCAATGTTGAGTGTCTTCCTTAGCCTCTTTCAGACTTTATTTTTGAGCCTGGGTCTCTCATTCCAAAGCTCACCCGTTCTGCTAGACTGACACTGGCTAGCAAACCCCAAGGATCCTCCTGCCTCTGCCTGCCTGGCCTGAGATTGCAGGCATGTCCCTGTCACTGTGCCTGGATACTTTACATGGGTGCTTGGAGCAAACCCAGCTCCTTATCCTTGCAGGGCAGCATTTTACTGACTAAACCATCTCCCTAGTTCCTCTTTAGTTTTCTATTTTAAACTAAGGAACAGGTATCATAACCTATCAAGTACAATACTACTACTACTACTACTACTACTACTACTACTACTAAAATTTAAAAATGTCTGAGTACTCTATCTGCATATATGCCTGCAGGCCTGAAGAGGGCATGAGATCTTTGTCTTTTATTTTTTTATTTTTTATTTTTAAAGATTTATTTATTTATGTGAGTACACTGTTGCGGCCTTCAGACACACCAGAAGAGGGTATCTGATCCCATTACAAATGGTTGTGAGCCACGGTGTGGTTGCTGGGAATCAAACTCAGGACCTCTGGAAGAGCAGCCAGTGGCCTAGACCACTGAGCCATCTCTGCAGCTCTACCAAGTACTTTTAATGCAAATCATCATCATTGATTTTCTGGTGATGAGCTCTCCTTGAATTCCTGCTATGAAGCCTATTCAGTCATACGGCATAAAAAAATACCACTGGATTCAACTTGATAATACATTATTTATTGTTTTTTCTTTGATAGTCATATACCAATGATCATTTCTGATTCTCATTCATGTACCAGTGTAGTATTATATCATATTATAAATAAAATATGAAAAGTATTAAAATTCCTGCCTGGAGCAATACACAGTTTGCTCTTAGAGACAGACATCGTGGGAGTCACACTGCAGCATATCAAGAGCAGCAATTGAACTGCACAGAAAGCTTAGGGATGGGTGGGAAATGACTTTAGAAAGATGGAACATACTGAAGCAGAGATGTTCCAGGTAGAGGGAAGGGAGAAGGGGATTATGTACATTGGAGAACTTAAGGGATGTGTTGTTTTCTCTCTCTCTCTCTCTCTCTCTCTCTCTCTCTCTCTCTCTCTCTCTCTCTCTGTGTGTGTGTGTGTGTGTGTGTGTGTGTGTGTGTGTGTGTGTGTGTAATGGGCTGGAGAGGTGTTAAGGGAGGGAATTGGGAGCCTTGTGAGAAAAAAGAATCAGAACTTTCTCTGTAGCAATGGGGAGACATTGGAAGGTATCCAGGATCCAGGAGGGGACTGAAATATCAGTTGTGTATTGTGAGAGACGGTGTCTTGTGACAGTGTCCTGGAGTCCCATTAGGAGGTCCCCCACAGTGTTGCAAGTGAATTATGGAGACTGAATTGAAGTGATAGCGATATGAGTGAGATGTTAGGAAAGATGTAACAGGCTTTATGCAGAAATCTGTCATATGTGGGTGCTCATATAAGGCACAGGAAGTATTCATTCTCCATGCATCAGATAGAGAACACAGGTATTAAGATTTTGCTACTGGGGGTGGGAGTGGCTACGTGTAACAGAACTAGTTGGAGTTATCTAGAGTTTGAGGTTAAATCATCTAGTGGGGCCAGTTGGTGTCTCTAGGGTCCGGCTGGTGTGTCTAGGATCTGGCTGGTATCTCTAGGGTCTGGCTGGTGTCTCTAGGGTCCAACTGAGTTCTCTAGGATCCAGCTGGGGTCTCTAGGGTGGATTTGGATGTGGAGACATGGATCTTGGAGTTACCACAAAGAAAAAGGCTGTGGAGTGCACAGATGATCTGAGCTCTGTGTATCTGAGGTGGGCACATTAGCAAACTGAGCATGAGCTGTTAAGCATTGGCCCTGAAGAGACAGGAAGCCCCAGGGACTAGGCAGACAGTCCAGGTTAGAAAAGGGGGAGACAAAAAGAGGGAGAACATATGGCATCATGGAAACCAAACAATCATAGTTTTGGGGACTAGGACGATGGTAAGCCCTGAACTTTGAAGGAATCAAGGAGGCACAGACTCAAGTGTCCATGGAGTTAGCTCCTAGGAGGTTATGGGAAATCTTGGCTTGAACAGTTTCTGGCGTCTTGGAGAAAGGTAGTGAATGATGACAGCGTGTCCAGTGGTGGATGGAGAACGGAGATATTTGAGGCATCTCCACGGTGAGGTTATGAGGGGTGCCATTCCTGATGTTCTTTTATATGTTAAAATGAAGACCCACAATCAGTGGACTTCGGTGCAAAACCAGCCTTGTTTAATTGTGACCAGGGGCAAGCTGCTTGGGTTTTTTTGAACTTGGCAATTCTGTTCAACAGTGTATTGATAGAACCCCGCCTCCTCTCAGGTTGTAGTGAAGGTCACATGATTGGGAGGTAACGTTGAACCATCACCTTGTAGTCTTATACTCCAAAGACTTTCCAAGGAAGACTTGAATACAATGAAAGCCAATCTCCTTGTGCCCTCTGTCTATCCTCCCCATCTTTTGTTAATGACCCTGACTCCAACGTGGAGAACAGAGGTACAGCTCTGGAGAAAATGGAGTCATTTAGCTCTTTCCCTATATTCAACTCTTTTCCCATTCCTTTATCCCCAAGTCAACGAAATCTTCCACACGTATTCTTCCTCCTGTAGGCGTCTGTCCCCTTCGGAACAGTTCAGGTGCTCAGTTGGTGAAGGTGGCTATTTGTTTTAGCCCAATTGCCATGAATATGGATCAGGAGTCTTTGCCATAGACGGAAATCACTCCTGAGAGCCCCAGCCCAGCTCTGAGTCCTCCAGGGAGGAGTATAGAGGTGGCTTTTGGCATTTTGGGCCCTGGTGAATGAAGGAGAACAGATTTCCTTCAGTGACTGTGCATGCTGATCAATCCAGCACCAGGACTTCAGCTTATCTGCTTTCCAATCCAGTTTTATCTTTCTCAGACAGTTTTCTTTGCAGTTCTACTTTGCTGATTCTGCCGCATTGATTCCAGCCAGACCCTGTGAAGACGGCTGGAAATAGAAATGACACCCTCCTCCACTTGGCCGCATTTCCCACACTGGTAGCAGCTGTGAGTTGGAGTGGATGAGGAAGGCAGGGCGCTTGTAAACCTTAATATAAAGGGAGGGCATGCTCTGAACATTGTACACAGACTGGGAGGCTCTGGGCTGAGCAAGCATCTACTAGGACTGTATCTGAGGGTGTCGAGGGTGTCGCAGACTAAATTACGGCTCTTGTTATTGTCCTTCATTCCTGATTGCTGGTCGGTACTGTTGCCGACCACGAAGATTTGGAAAGCTGTTTTAGCTCCCTACATAGCGTGCCTCTCAGATCTTTGATGGTCATTACAAATATCTGCTCTTCAAAATATAGATTTTTTTTTTAAAGATTAATGGTTCTTTTATTTCATTTGAGTGATGCCTGAGATTTGTAATTGCTTAATGGAAGGCTTTTCTTTTTTTCTAGGCTAACACAGTAGCTGAGGCATTGAGGTTGGGTACATGGTGTAATTCTATTCTTTAATCAGCTGTGATGAGCAGCTACACGCTCCTGAGAAATGCTGTCAATTTATATCTAATAGCTGCTTTTGAGGTAGATCATTGGCCCCCTCCCCTGACTCTATGGGATGGGGCGACTTCATACAGCAACGAGAGACCTCTTTGGTAACTGACAAGAGGCCAAAATGAAAAGGGCAGCGGCCAAGAGCTGTTGGTCTGTTTAAGTGAAAGGTTATTCAGAGAGTGAACTGTGGAATTGGGGGGACCCCCTGCCAATCACTGCTGTTTAAGAAAAAGAACCTGCTGGCTCAGTTGTGTGTTTGGAGTTGTGTGTTGTCTAAGTCTCGGAGGTTGGTACAACCCCAGATAGGTGAATTGGACTGTCTGGTCATGGAGGTACAGTGTGGTTTCCGTCAGAGTTAGCATTGGGATCTTAGCATAGTTGGATGTCTCTCTGTCTCTCTCTCTGCCTTCCACTCTCCCATACCCTCTCTCTGCCTCTCCTTTCTTTGCTTTCTTCCTCCTCCTCCTCCTCTTCCTCTTCCTCCTTCCTCCTTCCTTGTCCTTTTTCTTCGTTTCTTCCCCACTTTGGTGTTGGGCATCCGATCCAAGACCTCTGAACAACTGGACAAATTTCTCCCGTAGACTGAGAATGAGAGTCAGGAGTATTCTCTCCCAAGTCCACAGGTCTCTGCAAACCTAGAGAGAGTCTCTCCCTCACAGCCCAGAAGGATAGGCCTGGCACATCTGAGATGGGGTTTGGGTTAAGCCAAGGGCCTGAAGCTGCTTGGCAGGCTGCCATGCCACTGGAACTCTGGTGAAGGTGCCATAGACTGATATGGTTTGCTTATTTCTGTCTGTGTCAGGCATGGAACCCTGGACCTCGTATATGCTGAGCACACACTCTACCGCTGAGCTTGTCCCCAGACCCACTGTATATATTCTTTGTTTGTTTGTTTGTTTTTGTTGTTGTATTTTAAGGTCTTGGCGTGTAGCCCTGACTGGTGATCTTCCTGCTACTGCTTCCAGTGACAGAAGTGTGCTGTCATTCTTGACCCACTCCCCTCACCCCGGTGTTTTAGTAAATCCATTTGCTGTCTCCTCTGTCGCTTATAAACAAAATAAGCTTAGATAATCAAGAGGACAGTGGATTTTAAGAGATCAATTTGGTAAGGAGTATTTTAGGGGAAGTCCAGCCTTACAGACAGTGAGAGAGCTGCTTATCATTTATATTAAGAATGTCTGAGCCAGGCTGTGGTGGCGCATGCCTTAATCCCAGCACTTGGGAGGCAGAGGCAGAGGCAGGTGGATTTCTGAGTTTGAGGCCAGCCTGGTGTACAGAGTGAGTTCCAGGACAGCCAGGGCTATACAGAGAAACCCTGTATACATATCTCGCATCCACATCACATACACCGCATCCACACATCACACACACACACACACACACACACACACACACACACTCACACACACACCCCACACCCATACCACATACACTGCAACCACCCAATCACACACAACTCACATACACCTCCCCCGTCTTGATTCCCCTTCTGTCTGCATCACCACTGTTAGGCCAGTCTTTACATTTTTACACTCTGCTCATCTGGGGCCTGCCATGAAGGCTCCTTTCACATTGAGTGCTGCCATCTGGGGAAAGGACAGGGAAGGTAGTTGCCTGCTGGGTCATCAGGGTCCCTTCAGTTACCTTCCGTTCCAGGATGTCCCTTGAGATAACCTACGTCCTGGGGACTCTTTCTCTAACTCTTATTTCAAATACAACATTCTGGATTTTCATCCAGATACAGCTGAGGGGGTCTAATATTAAGAGCAAAGCTGCATTTGGCTTTTGTGAGCCCAGAGCATGCTGGGAGCTTGAAGTAGAGTTGAGATCATCCCAGGGCAGCAGGCTCTGGGCAGATACCCCCGTCACTCCTCCTCCTTCTATGGTGCTTTCTGCATGCCTATAAGCACAGCCACGCCAGAGCATCCAGGGACGGACCCTTGCTCAGTATTCTGACCTATGCGTAAGTAACCCTCCTCATTCCTTTGGTTGATTCCGCCCTTAGCTGCCGGATGCTCAATTATTCTTCTTTGCCCCTAAATTTATTGATGTAATTAGGTCTGCAATTCCCAGGGTGCTTTGTGACAGGCTATATGTGTGGTATGTCCATGTGTGTGTAGTGTATGTGCCTATGTATACATATTTGGCATGCACATAGGCGTTTGTTGTGTATGTGTACATGGTTGTGTATGTAAGATGTGTGTGTCATATGTGACATATGTGTGTGACATATGTGGTATATATGTGAGAGGTGTGTGTGTGTGTGTATGTGTTTGTGATACATGTGGTATGGATCTGAGATGAGTATGTGTGTGTGTGGGAGGTGTATGTGAGTTGTGTGTGATTGGGTGGTTGCAGTGTATGTGGTATGGGTGTGGGATGTGTGTGTGTGGGTGTGTGGGTGTTTGTGGTGTGGATGTGGGATGTGTGGATGTAGTGTATGTAATGTGGATGTGCGATATGTGTGCGACATGTATAGTATGGATGTGAGTGTATGTGAGTTGTGTGTGTGTGCACGCATGCATGTGGGTGTGCGTGTAGTGTGTGTGTGTGTGTGTGTGTGTGTGTGTGTGTGTATGTGTGTGCCTGTGTACTTGCAGAGTGCTGAAGGGATCACAAGAGGTCGATGACTCAGTGGACATCCTGTCTCAGGTTTCAGATATCGCAAGGCTGAAGATTTTATTGGAGGTCAAGGCAGCTAATAAAGTGAGTTGTGCAGTTAAGAGTGCGTTCATCCGAGAACGGCTGTCTCACAGGCTGAGGGAGAGAGCCAGTGGCAGCTGCAGGTTGGCCTGTGACAGCTTTATGAGCATTATTTATTTATTTATTTATTTATTTATTTTTTGTAGCCAGAGTAGAAAACTCAATAGAAAGGCCTGGTTTTCATAGGCCTGATTGGGCCTTCTGCTTCCTGCATGGGGCATACCCACCGGGGGGGGGGGGAAGGAAACCAAGGGTTGTGGGCTTTGTGTGGGAGTTAATTTATCTTTTTATAGCGTGCTCGTAGTTCCCAGTGATTCCAATCATACACTTTGTGGTGGTTCAGAAGGAGGCAGCGGAAGCTGAGTGGAGGTTAGGAAGCTCACATTGGCTTCCGAGTTCCATGGTAGCTTCCACAGGTTTTGTTTCTGCGGATGTATTGCCCACCCGTGTCTGTCTCCTGACCTGCACTCGTGCTCGTCACTAGCGACTCATCAGCGTCGGGCTTTGTGGGTTGTTCTGTGCATGCAGTAGATATTCCTTTGTGCACACAGTACATATTAATCCCTTTTTGGATAGTTAAATTCTCTAAAGTTTTTGATGAAGGAAAGGGTTAGAACAAGACACATGGTTCCTGTCCCCTGACGGGTAATGAAGCTGTTGCTGGGCAAGGGGAAGCGGCCGGCTGGTGATCTACAGAGGTGGGTGTGATACCCGGGCCTGTTGACGTGGCATCTTGGTCTCCTAAGAGAAAGCTGCAGCAGCAGGAGACTCCCTTCTCCGAGGCAGAGCCCGGTGTCTGTGGGCTGGTTCTCTGGGGGTCCGTGAGGAGTTTGTCGAGGTTCTTGGTTTTGCTCAGTCACCACTCTTATCATCATCTTGCCCCTTGTGCGGGGAAGGGATGCAGGGATGCCCGTAGCCTGCTAGAGGCTTGTAGAAATGTCTCTTGGGTAACTGGGAAGCAAACTTGTCATCACTGGTCAGAAACTGGTGGGGCAAGGATGGTTACCTCAAGGTGCACAGTGGAATGCGTGAGCTGGGTAGGTTGGACAGACTCGTTTTCTTCAATTCTCAGAAGGCCTGAGGGTTAGGCCCTTGCCTCCTCATGGCTGCTCTCTGCTTCACACTCTCCCGGCCCCCTCCTTCTTCGGTGTCCTTTCCCATGCCAGAAAAGACTGGCTTGCTGTTTAGAGTCTCTTTTATGAGGGCCTGTATTCCCTCTGTGAGAGGGTGGTGGTTTGAATAAGAGGGGCCCCCATAGGCTCACATACTTGAAGGCTGTGTCATCAGGGAGGGGCACTGCTTGGGAATGATTAGGAGGTGTGGCCATGCTGAAGGAAGTGTGCTACGTGGGTGGGGGGTGGGAGGTGGGGAGGTGGGGTGCATGGGAGGGTTGGGCTTTGAGGTTTCAAAAGGCCAAGGCAGGCCCACGGTCACCTTTTCTTCCTCCTGACTTCGAATCAAGAAGTAGCCCTTAGCTACTTTTCCAGCATCATGTTTGCCTGTGTGCTGCTGTGTTCCCTATGGGGTGACAATTGACAATGGACTACACCTCTGAAACTCTAAGCAAGCCTCCAATGAAATTGCTTTCTTTCATAACAGTTGCATTTGTCATGGCATCTCTTCACAGCACTAGAACAATGACTAAGACAGAGAGCTTTACCACCCTCTTGACATGATCTCTACGCTTCTGCCGTCATCTGAGGGATGGGGATGGGTTCCTTTTCGTGTGTGACTTTTGGGGAAACACGAACCCCCAGCCTACTGCATGCAGCAGAAGTCACCTGTCAGGTGCAGACCCCCTCAGGCCACTCCTGTGACTGTGACCATTTTCTTTGCACTGTCCCTGTCCTATGTGACGTGATAAGACACGATTGTATCCTAGATGCTGGTGAGAAGTCTGGAAGAGCAAGGAGACGTCCTCCTCACTAGAAGCTTCAGACTTCCGTGGGGTCTGGAGGGCAGAGGAGGGCAGCACAGCTGTCTCTGAGTCTCTCAAGGCTGAGCACGAAGCAGGTGGGAGAGCCGAGGCACAGGCACTCCGGACCCTTGGTTGTCCAAGGCTGAATTTCCCAAGGTTCCCACAGATTCTCAAGACATTTCTGATCCCAGGACATGCTTTTTAGCCTCGGTTTCTCAGTGGGAAGCTGTCCCTCTCTACGGCACAGGCACATGCGGCATCCCTTATACTCAGGCTTCAAGAAAGATAGGAATGAGCTGGGGAAATAGGCCAGTTTTAGAGTCATTGCCTCCCATGCGTGAGGCCGTAGGTTCAATCCCCAATATCACACAGAGAGGGGCAACAGTTCAGCCATAGTAGCTGCTCCTGTACCCAAAACTCCATTCACCAGAGTGTCTGTACCCCAAACCTACCAGGCTGGGAAGAACTATGCAGCACTGTGTCTCTCTCACCAGCACCAAATCTGACACACAACCTTTATACTGTGAAGGCCAAAGAGCCACAGGCCTGGTAGATACGTGGACAGAAGGACAATGCATGTTCCACATGCATTGAAAGAAGAAAAATGGGGTCCCCATGTCAGTAAGTATTTAGTAGATCCTGGACTTCTTCTAAAACCTTTTTTTTTTTTTAAAAAATCTTTTGTACACAGGGCAGAGTCACTATGTTATGTCAATTTGAACCAACACTTTTAAATTTCTGGTGTTGTATACCGTTGGATTCTCGCTCTTTTAGCCACTGATGCTTCCTAACCACAGGGCAGTGGGCTCAGAAGCTGCTTTGAAGGTTGTGATAGAGTGGGATAGGTGTTGACTGTGTAGAGAAGCTCCTGGAGTAGCGAGCCACATAAAATTTATGTTTCTATGGCATGGTCATCTGGGACGGGAGTTTGGATGCTAACATTTAATGGGTGCCTGCTATGTGCCAGACAAACTATGCTCAGGAGCAACCATTAACGCCTGTGACAAATGATGAAATGGAGGTGGGGAGCAGTGAAGGCCTCCCCTGAGTGTATAAAGCTAGAAAGACTCAGCTATGGCATCGGCTTCAGAAAGCTTGCCCTCGACCAGAGAAGAGACGTTCCTGGGAACTGCCTGGCCATGCAACTGTAGGCCATGGAAGTTAACATTGTCGCACATCTGAGTACATTAGGACAAATCTCTCAGGGGGTGCCCTGAGAGGCAGGCATTTCTCTGCCCCTGCTTGACAGATGAGGAAACTCAGCGAAGTCAGATGCCTAGACCAAGATGTGGCGGGAGACAACACATGCGTTGGGTGGGGAGACAACACATGCGTTGGGTGGCCCCTGCACTTCTTACTGCCTGTTCCTTGTGCCCTC
>JADRCD010235540.1:17449-29258 GCA_019843815.1 Montemys delectorum
TGGTGGGACTGAATGTTTTGGCAGCATGTGTATAGTAGAGGATCGCAAATTCAATCATCAGTAGGAGGAGAGGACCTCGGCCTTGTGAAGGTTTTGTGCCCCAGTGTAGGGAAATGCCAGGGCCAATAAGTGGGAGAGGGCGGGGTGGCAGTCATGGGGATGGGGGAGGCAACAGGGGTTTGTTCTTGTTGTTTTTGTTTGTTTGTTTTTTTTGGAGGGGAAACTGGGAAAGGCGAAATTTACATGTAAATAAAGAAAATATCTAATTAAAAAAAAATCGGTTTACCTTCTGGGAAGAGCTTGACAGTTCCTTCCTCTGCATCTGCCCTGGGACAGCCTGGGCCACCAGTTACAGGGCTCAGTTCCATGCGAGTGTTCCTAGTGTGCCTGCAACGGTGTGAAGAGCTTCACTTCACACAGGCGGCCCCTATGACTGAGTAAACCCAAGAGCTGGCAAATAAATCTGTGTGAACCTAGCACGTGAAATGGCTCCCCGAATAACAGTCGCTAATACATTGCTATAATTACATTGCACATTTTGCTGTAAACTCCAAAAAAAAATGATTTATTAAACTCTTGGGTTCTTGACAGCAATATGTTCGATGGCAGAGGGACTTTTTGGAATTTGCCAGCACATTTGGTGCGTGTGACTTTTTTTGGAGTCCAACCAAACGGGCCTTTTAAAAGTTGTGATTAGTTAATACACCTTATATTTACACAGCTGGTTTTCAGGTTACCCCACTGGGAGGTAGTCACAGCCCCATTTTGTTTTGCCTAACACCCCTTTAAGAATTATCAGGGCTGGACATGGAGAGTGGTTTGTTTTAATTTTTTTTTTTTTGTACTAGACAAAAGAAAGAAAAGGAAGTGGGGAACCAAGAGACATTTCTTCTGTCTAGTACCATTAACAATGTCGTCACCGAGAGCCAGTCACTATTGAGAGCTCTAGACCCTAGAGCAATGAGTCAAGTGAGAACTCAGGACTCCTGCCTAGCCCCTGGATTGACTCCTGGCCTCCTTTCTCTACCTAAGATCTTTTCTGAACTTGAGGGGGTTTGTGGGTTGTTGACACAGCCACCTTTCACTGGTGTCTGACACTTCCCAGGTATAATATTAGCTGCTTTCATACGGCTGTGCGCTTAATACTGGGCAGAAACAGCTTAGAGGAGGAGAGGCAGATTGTGGCTCCCAGTTTCAGTCCGTCATCACATGAGAAAGACAACGGAAGATTTCCTGGAGGTGACAGCAGACAGGAGAGGAGACTTTTCACAAGGTCACAGACAGGGATGGGAGAGCGAGCCAGACCAGAATCAAGAAGATAAAGTCCACTCTCGGTGACCTGTTTCTGTCAGCTAGGCTCTGCCTCCTTAAGGTTTCATCACAGTACCTTTCATCATAGTACCACAAGCTAGGGACTGAGTGTTCACAACAAGAGCTACCCTCCCCCACCCCCCAGGCGGGTATTCTCAATTCAAACCATGGAGGTAAGAGCTCTGCTGTCATGTGACATGTCCAAGGCTCTGCCCACTGATGAAACTACATTGTCATCCCATGCTCCCTTGCTAAGTCTCCTTCAAACTGTTCTCCTGGACAATGGCGGATTGGGAGTCTCCTTGAGAGTCTTCCTTGAGGCCTCTTTCCCAACTCCGGGCTGAGACTTCCCACCAGGCTGTAAAGCTAGAACAGTGACTTTCGTCTGAAGCGGGACATTAGGTGGCACAGTGACCGCTCCCACATGCTGCCAAGGTAGGCCGGAGGCAGAGTTGTGACCCTGAGGTGAAAGCCTTCATATTCCTTTACACCTGCAGCCTCCAACCCCTGTGCATTCCAGCAGAGCAAGAAGTTAAAGCTGGTGTCACACACGGAGGCAGCAGTCAGAATTAGCCACAGGGACATCCGAGGGCGGAGCTTCACTTTCCAGAGATGCTCTTGTGAAGTGCATATCTGTGTTGACGCTGATGATGGCATCAATATTGTAGTCATGTGTCCCTTAGATAGGGCTAAACTCAATTTTAGACAGAGACACACTTTGGATTTACCTTTGTGTAGCACAGTGCTAAGTGCAGACCCTTCCCCCTCCCCCTTTGTGAAAAGATGAAAAAAATCTTTCTAGCATATGTGAGCTCCTTCAAATTCGGGTGCAAGTTAGAAATAAGACTCTCAGTTAAAACTTACCTCCTTTCTAGATCTTGAGGTTCCATGTTCAGCCTTTCCCATTCTGGGGGACTGCTGGGACTGTACTGTGAGCATGGTTCTGGTGGATTGCTCAGGTAAGCCGGTACAGTGAACATGAAGGGCCAGAGCAGGGACTGTGGAAGAGCAGAGGGAAGGGGAGCCAGGGTTCCTGCGTCTGCGGATACAGGAGGTGGCTTTCGCCACAGCTGCCTGTCAAGGGACTAAGGCCCTTGAGAGCCAGCTCTAGCTCACACTATAAGGCAGCTACAAGCTGTAACTCAGTGGGGAGCGCTTTGGTGGGGCGGTATAAAGCCATGGGCTTCATCTTGGCACAAAAACAGAAGGAAGGAAGGAGGGAGGAAGTACAAACAAGTACAAATAAATTAGACACAATTTTGAGGGGGGGGGCGGGATGTAGAGAGTCACCCAGCGCAGCCATGATTAAAACAACTGAGAGGCCATAAGCTGAGTTCCCAGACCTTCTTTATTTTACTAACATTTCCTAAAGAGGCTTTTTATGATGGCTCTCTCTGTGCAAGAGTCAGGAAAACCGTAGGATGGCTTCGTGTAACTCTTACATTTCACTCAGAGACATTGACATTCAAGGTTCTTCCACCCTCCCTGCCAGATCCTGGCATTCTTTGTCTGTGGTGGGGAGGGCGGGGGGCGGGGGGGGGAGGTGGGAAATGGTGTCAGGGCCCTGGAGCTCACACTTGAACTTGGAAGTAGAATGTCATAGTTGTGGAAGGGAACCATGGACGTTCTGGAAGGACGTGGCCTTGTGGCCCGGCAGAGGGATTTTGCCTTTCTCTACACCCTGGAGTTTAGTGGCTATTGTGCCCTTGGCAGTGAGCCTGGACTTGAGAGGTCAGGAGGCACAGAAGAGCTGTGGGATTGTGCCTCATGTCTTAGTTCCCTCCAAGCCATCAGGTAGGTTGGGGAGCCCCTCTCCCTGCCCCACCCCCACCCCCTAACTGGCTCCCTAAGAATAAAGGCTTTCAGGACATGGGAGGGCTGGCCCCTCCTGTGGTTTGGGGCTTCAGTCCGAAGAAGAAGGGGTGTGGCTGACGGGGTGGGCGGGCAGGAGAGAGGTCTCTGACCTTCAAGGAATTCCTTCTGTGATCTTTACAGTTGGTCTCCTTCTGAAGATAATCTGCCATGCAACATTTAACATCTGGTACTTCACTGAATGGCCGTTCCCTTTGGTGAATGTTGCCAAGGAGTCTTAGAAGTCTCTTTAGGGGAATGGAGGGAATGGATTGCACAACTCTAGACTTAGGAAGGACACAGGCTTGGTGGGACAGTTTCATGGGACAGTTGCACAGGGTGCACACTGGTCGGTGGTCCAACCGAAGATGCTCATGGAGCCGAGTGAGGTGGCTTGAACGTGAGTCTGTGTGAGCAAGTATCAACACCGCCCTTATTCACCCCACTTATGTGAAATGAAGGGGGGATCCAGTGCCTTTTGATTTTGATTTTACTGGTTCTTGCGGTGTATGTTTCCCTCTTGCCCCTGGTGATGGATAACGGAGCTGGCAGTTTAGGCCTGTTTCTGATTAGCAAAATGACCCTTAAATGAGACCAGGGGAAAATGCCCTCCTGAGCCTCTGGGGCCCTGGTTTTTTTCCCCACAGAAGTTTAATGGCCCCAGGTCCTGTGATCTTAGCTGAGAAAATGAAAAACTCGGTATGGGGGAAGGGTGCTTGCTGGTTTTTATTTGGAGGGCCATGGAGGGGTTGCAGGGAACCCTGGCCCAGGCCAGAAGGACTGGCTTCCCTGAGTGTGGGATGGTGTAAAGGCTTTGGGACATGCTGGCAAGGGGACCGCTCTAGGAGAACATTACGCTAATCATGTCTCACCTGCTTCTTTTTTCCAAAAAAAAAAAAAAAAAAAAAAAAAAAAAAAAAAGGAAGGCGTAAGCTGGAGGTGGTGTTACACATGTATCTCTCAGTGTTCTCAGAGGCTGAGGCAGGGGGATTGTTAAGTTCACACCTTGCCTGGGCTACACAGCAAGATCCTGTCTCAAAAGAGAGAATTAGAGAAGAGGGAAAGAGTCCTCCATTGATAATCAAGCTGGGAGACTTACTCCAACAATTCTAGATCCATTCTGGAAATGTCCAGGCAGCTCCCAGTGGTCCTGGGTCAGGGGTAGAAGGAGAAGTACAGAGTCCTGAGTGACTGGAGCTCCCCTTACAGTTTTGGGACTGTGTCCTCAAACTTGGGTGTGCTAAGATGAGTTGTTCAGCATTTTTCTTGGTGTCATCCATGAGCAGGTTCTTGGTTTACACATTTAGGCATTTCTCTGCTGGTGTTATTTATGGTAATTCTTTATGCTGTTTATGTGTGTATAGACCAAAGGTCAACCATGAATGTTCCTCAGGTGACATCTCTCTTGTTTTGAGGTATTACTATCTACTGTCCTGGAACTCATTAGTCTAGGCTGGAGTGTCAGTAAGTCCTTGGGATCCTCCTTCCTCTGCACAGGACCCCCTTCCCCTCAGACCTGGGATTACAGACAGATATTATCACAATCGACTTCTTTTTTTTTAAAAAATGATCTTTGGGGATTGAATTCAGGTTACCACACATGCCAGGCAAGCCCTTCTTCACTGACCGACCAAGTCATCTCCCCAGCTCCGTTTTCATCCTTTTAAATGGTGGCAGCATACAGCTCTTGTGACCTGACCCTCTGTAGGCCTCCTGTCATGTGACACTGAACAAGGTCACATTCCGTGACTATAGCCACCATCCATCCCTGGGGTGTTGTCATCTTCCCCATGTGAGACTCCACTCCCGTTACATAGGACTTTCCTGGACTCCTCCTGCTCCCAGAAGCACTGAGACAGTCCATAGATTACATTGAAGAGGAAGACCTGAGTGAGCTAGTTCATGGAGCTGTCTGACTGTACTCTAGTGGGTGACCTCCTAACACACTGTATGTTCCACGCTGCAGGTATGGAACCAAATGAAACACAGGCTTTGGGTTTCAAGAGTGGCGTGGGTAACAGGCATGCCAACAAAAGTCCCCATCTATGTGACAGTGGGCTGCAGCACAAGTGTGGGCAGGTTAAAATGGGGGTTCCTAAGGTGGCCTCAGAAAGACCAACGTGACCTTCCCGGGAATGGCAGGGGATGAAGAGGTCTCTGCCTGACAACAGAGGGGTGGGGGCATGGAGCCCTGCAACTGCAAGAGACGGAGGCAGTGAGCCATGAGCACCTGGATGTAGCATGTGTGGAACACGGTAACTGGGGACAGAGACAGAGAGCAACAGGTGGCATGGGGGCTTTGGGCCTGGCCCGGGACCTGGGCTGCATGTAATGAGGAATACATAGCAGGGCTCAGAGCTGTCAGCTGCAAGAGTTGGGAGAGGGTGATACTGTGGCTGGAGGAGGAAGGGGCTATGACAGCCACGGACTGCACTTGGCTCCCTCGGGACTTTTTGTCTTCCCATGAGCTGTTTTGAGATTCAGAACCTCAGAAGGCCTGTGTCAGCACTTCATCACTGTGATAAAATGCCTGAGACTATCAGCTGCGTGGTGGAAAGCCGATTTCAGCCCCAGGTCTCAGGAACTGTAGGTGATGGTTTGGCTGGCCCTGTCTCGGCTCTAGCTTTGGGGACTTGTGATGAGGTGGCACATTTTGGTGGGAGTGTGTGGTGGAGTGACATCTCTTGGTGACTATGGGGGGAGAGTGGAGGGAAGAGAGAGGGGGAGGGAGGGAGGGAGGGAGGGAGAGAGACAGAGAGAGACAGAGAGAGAGAGAGAGAGAGAGAGAGAGAGAGAGAGAGAGAGAGAGAGGGGAATATCTGGGTTTTCAATATTCTCTCCTAGGGCATGCCCTAAGTGACCTCCTTTCTTCCCACTGACCTCCTGAAGCCTCTATCACCGTCTAATAGCAACAGGCTGGGAACCAGTTCTTCAACACTGGCCTTCAGGAGCCAAGCTATAGCTCCCACTGTGCGAGAAACATTTCTCTTCCCGGATGAACATTCAATGAGATTTTGGAGGCTGCTGACAGGAACAGCTAGGGGATGGGCACTGCTGGCCAGGGCAGCCATTTTCTCGCTGGCTCCCTGCCAACTACCTGTTCGAGCTCTTTCCTCAACTGCTGCCCGTGCTTCAGCCTGCAGCTCAGTAAAATGGGGACGATAACGTTCTTCAGGGCTCCTGACAAGGCTAAGCAAGGTGGCAGTCCCTGTTGCAAGACTTTAGCTGGAGTTCGTGTTCTGTGCACGGTGGCTGCCATTGAAGTTTTTAGATCCTAAGCTGTGACCTTTGAGGAACGTGATCCAGGGCTTGAAGAGGGGATTTGTGACCACTTTTTAAACCGCTCACATCTGCTCACGCACTCCCGAAAAGCTGGCTTAATGTTTCTGCCTGCAGAAGGTGTGTGTTCGTG
Organism: Montemys delectorum; assembly: GCA_019843815.1. Lineage (NCBI taxonomy): Eukaryota > Metazoa > Chordata > Mammalia > Rodentia > Muridae > Montemys > Montemys delectorum. The sequence goes on from JADRCD010235540.1 coordinate 24,024, forward strand.
GGCCTGTGGTCACCATGGAAATGACGAGAGAAAATTCTGGAAGATGCTGAACCTCGGGAACAGTCACACACTTGCTTCTGGCCAGAGTGGGACCACACAGGGCTCTTATTCTATACTGGGGGTCAGTGAGGTATGGAGGGCAGCCCACTCCATCTTTCCCCACTCCAACCTTTGAATGCTCCTGCTGGTCTCACAGAGGCCTGAGAGGTTCAGGGAGAAATCTCTCTGAGCCCTCAGCTATTTTTTCTGCATTAAAATTTCTTCCCTTTATCTCTTTCACATACAAATTTAAGCCTCCTTTCTCCCCTGTTTAACCTCTTTATCCTGATCCCCCCCACCGACTCCCTCCTGCCTCCTTTTGTAGTAGTTTTTGGCTAATGGGTCACCTGGATAAGATTGCCCCGCCCTCCTGTGCCCCCCCCCCACTTGCTTCTCAAGAGCACCAGTTAGCTTCACCCCAGAAGGCAGCTGTTCCCGTTGCTTGGCAGCCCTGGGGGTGGAGAGAAGGGATTGGGCCAGACTCTCTTCATCTGAAAATAGGTTATCGATTAGCACGGCCGCCAGTTTACTACAGGGGCTCTTGACAGCCCCTCTCGATCACATTAGAGTGCAAATTTTAAAGATTGTATTACATTCGCTCAGGAGAATTCAGGAGAGAAAAATGTAGTCAAGGGTGGGGAGGGGGCATAAGAAAATGGATTGTTTCTTCCACTCCATTATTTTCCAGGTAGAAAAGAAATGGGTCTACCCCCAAGTATGTTCTGAAGTAATGTCTGTGTCTGTCTGTCAGTGTCTCTGAATTTGGTTGGCTGCATGTGAAGCACAGATGAAGCTAGCAATACCTTAACTGTGGGTATGCTTGCAACAACAGAGCAGCCCTTCTAGTCTGTTTTGTGGATGCCAGAGAAAGGAGGGACCCCGAGGGGGCTGAGGAGGACCTGCTGGCCACTGTGGGCTGGCCGAGGTTCATTTGTGGGGACAGGTGTGTGTGTGTGCAGGCCTGTCACTGGGCAGGTAGGAATTGGAGGCTACTCTTCTTTTCGTGGGGGCTTTATTGAGATTTGATCGCGATGTTATAAAGTACTCCTTTTTAAGTGTATATTCAGTATATTTCCATAGATTTGTGGTCGCCGCTGCCAATCTCATCAGTGAGCTTCTTTGTGTCGCTTCAGATCTCACTGTTCTTAGCTGATGGAAGTGTGCACTGTTGGTCTCTTGGGTCTGGTTCCCTTCACTTGCTATGCTGTTTGCTATTTTCAAGGCTCAGCGTGTTGTACTTTCTATCAGGATTTCATTTCTTTTATCAGCCGGTCATATCGTATTTTGTTTTGTCCATGTGAGGAACAATGCTGCTGCCCTGAGCATTTGGCTCGCAAATCTTGGCGGGTCCATGGATCTTTTAACCTCTGATGGGTGGGTGCCTACGAGTGGGATTGCAGGCTGGCGTGGTTAATTCATGTTCGCCGTTTCGAGAGACTTGTCAACCTTTTGCCGGAGTGTCCACACCATTTAACGTCTGCGCTGACCTTGCACTCAGACCTTTGACACTAGTGGGTGGGCAGGGCCTCATAGTGTGGGATCTTGTTTATTATTCCTCAGATGACAGGTTGAGCATCTTTCTGTATGCTAAGACCCATTCATGCTTTCTCTGGAAAATAAAATAAAAGTAAGCCTTCAAAATCCCCATCCTATTTAAATAAACCTGGGTTGGCTATTGTTGCTGTTGCACTGGCTGTGTCTTTCCACGACTCACTGCCTTCCGGACGATGTCTTTGAAGAGCAGAAGTTTTTATTTTTGATAAAGTCCAGTTTATCAATTTTTCTTTGATCACCCCAATTTTGGCAGCCTATCTAAATACATCATTGTTTGACGAGACTGAGGCATAAGAGGCCATGCAAGCTGCCAGTGCTACCCAGATTGTCTCATTATAAGTAAATCCAGAATTTAAAAAAAAAAAAAAAAGAATGATATCATCTAACCCAAGGCCAGGAGCATTTATTTGTCTAAGAGTTTTGTAGTCTTGGCTTTAGTGTGTGTGTGTGTGTGTGTGTGTGTGTGTGTGTGTGTGTGTGCAAGAGAGAGAGAGAGAGAGAGAGAGAGAGAGAGAGAGAGACCAGAAGACAACTTCCAGTGTCATTCCTTATATGCCTCTCTCTTTCCCCACTCCCTTTTCTCCTCTCCCTTTAGACAAAGTCCCTCACTGTCCTGTCCTGAAACTTGCCACATCAATTAGGTTGATTGGCCAGCGAGCCTTGGGGGTCACTCTCTCTCCACCCCTCAGACCTACGATTATAAGTGCAAGCTGCCATGATCAGCTTTATTTTATGTGGGTTCTAGGAACTGAACTTAGGACCTCATGTTTGCAAGGCATGTACTTTACTGACTGAGCCATCTCCTCAGCCATTCGGCTTCAACTTTTAGGTCCAAGATCCATTCTGAGTTAAGATCATCCTGTTCCCCCTTCTTAAACAAACAACAAAAACCAACTAACCAACCAAGCCAACCAAACAAGAACCTAAACAACCCAGACTAATTCAGAATTCAAGAAGACAGAGTTATAATGATCATTGGACATTTTCTATTCTGTTCTGTAGTTTTTGAAACAGCATGCATAGTGGCCACCAGACATCAAGTTAGGGTCTGGATTCAAACAACTGACAGGATGGGACATAAGAGGGCAAGGACCTGCGTCTCCTGTGGTGGGAGGAGCCTCACAGAGGTGGCTTGGGACAGGACCCTGACAGAACTCAGGAGAGAGCTTGGCCTTTTTTTTTTGTTGTTGTTGTTGTTGTTTTTTCGAGATAGGGTTTCTCTGTGTAGCCCTGGCTGTCCTGGAACTCACTCTGTAGACCAGGCTGGCCTCGAACTCCGAAATCTGCCTACCTCTGCCTCTCAAGTGCTGGGATTAAGGGAGTGTGCCACCACTGCCCGGCTTTATTTATTTATTTATTTATTTTTTTATTTTTTTATACCAGTATCAGAGACCACCGAGCAAATGAGGCATCAGGGAAGCCCAGTGCGCTGGCGAAATTAAGTCCTGATGACCAAGGCAGGCTGCCAAGCGAGCTGCCAGAGGGGCAGGCAGAGGGATGGCAGTTTTGCTGGTGGCTGTCAGCCGATGTTTGATAAAGCTCTCTCTCTGTTTTAAAGTCCATTCTTTCTTTTGGCAGACTTTCTTTCCTACCCCATATCCAGTTTCCTGTGATGGGTACAGAACTTTCTTAGGTCCATCTTTTAAGACCCTCAAGAAATAGGCATAATTCATGGGAGGAGGTGAGGCACGAGGCTCAGTTTTACCCAAACTAACCTAATTTGTGTAAGATAAAGTCACTGGGTGGAATGATCTCATAGAAGGCCTCCCCCATCCCCCACTCTCTCTTGAGACTGATCACCAAATCGAATCAGGTGGTAGCCTGTCAAGAGGAACCTAAGTACTTTGTAAGTTGAGCTTCCATTTGAGCTGTTTGGGGCACGTTGCCAGGGAGAGCTCAGCTCTAGGGTGAACTGGTTGACAGGAGACAGTGCGTCTTGGGTTGACTTCGGGTCTTGATGGTTCACTCTGACATGTGCAGCAATTTCTCTACACACAGGCACATACTGTGCCTGCCGGTCTCTCTGGGGACGTGACTTCATGTCAACTGCCATCTGCTCGACTCTAAAACCTTGAGATAAAATTATTTTTCATCTCTTCTGCATTAAAAAAAAAAGGAGTCAATGTATTAAAAAAATCTGAGTTCTTGCAGTAACTTAAGTGCAGAGGGTCTGTTGTCATTACAACAGGTTGAGTATCCCTTTTCTAAAATACTGTGACCAAGATTGTCTTAGATTTTGGATTTTGTTTTTAGACTTTGAAGTACATCTATGTATATGTATGTGTATGTATGTATATGTATGCATATGTATGCATATGTATGCATATGTATACATATACATGGCCAAGATGGTCTTAGATTTTGGATTTTGCTTCTAGACTTTGAAGTACATGTATGTATATGTATACATATACATACAGACACACATGCACATATGAATAATACGAATGGAAATGGGTCCGTGTTAGCTTTCTGTTACTGTCCCACAGTAATTGACACAACCAACTTTAAGAGAAGCAACGTTTGTCTTAGTTTGCAGCTTCCAGGGTTGTAGCCCATGCTTGAGAAGTTCTGTCAGTTTGGGCCCATGCTGGGGGAATGGGCTGTGGCAGGTACTCATGGGAAGACCATTCACCTCACGGTTGGGATACCAAAGAGAGATAGCAAGAGAATACACAATCCCTTTGGAAGGAGCACTTGCAGCGGCTGATGCTCTCTCGTAGGTCCCACTTCTTACATTCCATTGCCCCTCAGTAGCTCCATGGGCTAGGGACCTGTACTGGCTGGTTTTGTGTGTCAACTTGACACAGGCTGGAGTTACCATAGAGAAGGGTGCTTCAGTTGGGGAAATGCCTCCATGAGACCCAGCTGTGGGGCATTTTCTCAGTTGATGATCAAGGAGGGAGGTCCCTTATGGGTGGTACCATCCCTGGGTTGGTAGTCTTGGGTTCTATAAGAGAGCAGGCTGAGCAAGTCAGGGGAGGCAAGCCAGTAAGGAACATGCCTCCATGGCCTCTGCATCAGCTCCTGCTTCCTGACCTGCTTGAGTTCTAGTCCTGACTTCCTCTGGTGATCAACAGCCATGTGGAAATGTAAGCTGAATAAACCCTTTCCTCCCCAACTTGCTTCTTGGTCATGATGTTTGTGCAGGAATAGAAACCCTGACTAAGACAGGACCCAACCTTCACTACACAGGACTCTGGGTGACGGTCCAGATTTAGACTCCAGCATCTCACTCTTGGTTCCTGAAGACTCATGTTCATCCCCCAGTGTAAAACGTGACCAGTCTACACCCAAGAGTTCCCACGGTCTTACCTGTTCCAGCTCAAAGGCCCAAGATCAAAATATTCCCTGAGACTTAAGGCACAGTCAGCTGAGTTCCTGTGAAAACAGACGAACGCAAACCATAAAAAGATCCTTGGTTCTAACACACAACGACATGCTTCCCATTCAAAAAGAGAGGAACAAAAAAATGGCAGAGTGGGGGTGGGGGTGAGACCAAAGGAAGACTGAAACCCACCTGGTGACCATTAAGTTCCATGGCTCTGCATCCAGCGCCCAGGGCACACAGTGTTATGATGTGAAGTTCCAAGGGCTTGGGCCCCACCTCTGACTCTGCCAGCTGTTGACATCACCTCCCAG
>JADRCD010235541.1:0-12935 GCA_019843815.1 Montemys delectorum
TTTTTCTTTCTGTTTTCTAAGAAACACAATTTGATCCTTTTGCTTCTGTGTATCAAGTGTTAAAAAAACACATCTGTTACCAAAAGGTTTAATGCCCAGTGATTCTTAACCACTTAGGTGAAGTACAAGCCATGCCACCTGCTCTGAAGCATGGGCACGCTTCCCCTATAGGTTTCTGATGGACAGAAATCAGTTCTACCTAACAACTTTAGGTCCAGTAACCTAGTGGGGCAGTTTCAAGCGATTACTGTATAAGATCACTTAAAAGAATTTCAGATCCTTGATTTTAGGGTAATATAAAAATAACTGCAGTACTAAAGGAACGGTCAGCACACTCGATCAGTTCAGAATTCTATGATCAGCACATTCGGTCAGATCAGAATTCTATCTGACTTTTCAGAATGCTGACTAGAATAATATCACATTCCTAACACAAAGCAAGTAACTTTAAAAAGTTAAACAACCCACATACATTGTAGCATACATTGATTATAAAGTTTAAAAAGCACACAAGTAGATTTCCTTACCTAATTTAAGATTCTGAAAACATAGCATAGTTCCTAAAAACATTAAAGGATACTTCATATTAACCTGGTTTTAGAGAACAACCTTTGAGGTTTTAAATCCTGCACCAATCCTAGCCTCCTGCTTCCGGTTGTGTCTCCGTGTCTCTTTTTTTTCTCATTTAGAGTTTTAGGTACACCATGCAGGGCTGTGCTTCTGTTAAACTAACCTCATACGTGCACACAAAGTTGAAATGTATTAATTCCCAGAAAGACTACTTCAAACGCTGCCAGCCTCTGCGGCTTTCTGTCCGCTCACCATATATATAGCTTATTCTTCAAAGTCAAGTTTTATAAAATACTGAATAATTAAATAGATAAAAAGTTATGACAAGCACCATGAAGATTGTTAGGCATGGGCAATTTTTAAAACTTGATTCTAAATAGACTTAATCAGAAAGAAGGGCACTTGGAAGAGTTGGCTCAAATTTTTACCCGTGAGGTCTAGGGACTGCCAGAGAGACTCATCGAGCGAGAAGTGGTACCACCTCTTGCAAACTCCAGAGACTCTCAGCAGCTCAGGGAGGCACAGACAGGAAAAGATCCCAAGCAGCAACTCATCTGGAAGGGAGTCCCAGGAGACACCTGGAAAGTTCTCTCGATTGAGTTTAGGCCGACGGATGATCACGAAGTCTTTGTCACTCCCTTTGCTCTTTACTCGTTTCCTTGGAGGGCTCTGGGGGTGGCCGAGGTTTGAGAGCAGTCCATGTGGGATGTTTTCACTGTCCACCTCTTCTTCTCCAACGCAGAGACACCCACGCCTGATAGCAGTTCAGAAGTCTTACTGGAATCCCATCCCCACGTGAAGCTGGTGGTGACATTGCTACTTTGGTCCGGAATAGGTGCTTCCTATGCATGGCGTCCACTGATTCAGGAGTTTTGAATACTTTAATTAATTGAAGAGCTGCCTGCTTTCCAGACTCCCGTTCTAGCGCGCTGCTTAGAGTGATTCCCCGGGGCCCCAGCAGCCAGACCCGCGAATTAGCAACGTTCCATCACCACCGCACACGCGTGGAGTTCTCGCCAATGACAACTTTTATCAGGGAAAGTGTTTAGTGAAGGACTTGCTTACAGCTTCAGAGTTTTGTCCATTATCATCATAGTGGAAAGTATGGTGGCACACAGGCAGACATGGTGCTGGAAATGGAGCTCAGAGTTCTATATCTGGGTATGCAGGCAGCAGGAGGAGACAAACAGAAAGAGAGAGAGAGAGAGAGAGAGAGAGAGAGAGAGAGAGAGAGAGAGAACTTGGCACGAACTTTTGAAGCCTCAAAGCCCACCCCCAGTGACACACTTCCTCCAACAAGGCCATAGTTATTCTAATGAAGCCATGTCTTCTAATCCTTCTCAAGTATTGCCATTCTCTGATAACTAAGCATTCTAATAGATGAACCTATGGGGCCATTCTTTTTCAAACTACCATACAAGAGGTTAGGGAAGTAGTATAAATAAATGGAGAGAGCTAGTAGGAGAGAGGCAATGGGAGTTCCAGGCATTCTGGTGAGCTGGCAAGACCAAGCCAGCTGAAGGCTACCTGCTCTAGCCATTATTCAAAAGAAGATTAATATTCAGGTCTTCATGAACAGCTCTTGGTTTTCAAAATGTTGTTTAATAACTTACCAAAAAAATGGATTTTTTTTCATTGGGAAACTACACTGCTCGCCCTGCTAGAGTATGTAGACAACATACATGGCTAGTCCCACCATAGTAGAGAAAGTTGAAGCAAAGAGAGTTTTACAACTTTTCCCGAAACTACATTCCTCTAAGTGATAAGAAGGTATTGGGTTGCCTCCTACCTAGCCAGTAACTGGATGGGCAGAAAGGACTCTAACAACTACAGCAGTCAGACACACATTACTCATCAAGCATTAATTGCATCCTCTTGTGTTAGGTATTTTTGAAAAAAAAAAAAAGATATATATTTTCTCTCCTAGGTCTCCTCTGATATATGTCAGACATTATGTTTGGAGTTTCAATTCTCATCATTCCTGTTTCTATTCATCTCTCCTTTTCTTCCTTCTCCCCTGTTCCACCTCTGCTGTGTGCCAGGTCCAAAGGAAACTCTATTTCTACAAATTCTGGTGGTTAGACCAAAGCCAGCATTCCTAAGGAACTTGTGAAGCTGATTCCTCTCTACCAAAGGAGCCATTATTATCACTGGAAGAAGAGACAAATGAGCATCTGTGATGCCTATTAGCATAGCAAAGTTCATGCTGGCCCCCAGACTCCCTCAGTATTGCAAGTGCCTTTTACACATTTCAGAGCCTATGCTAGTATCCTAGCTCTTCCCATGTCCTCCTCTACCCTAAACTTCTCCAACTCATAGAGTTCCCTTCTCCCAGCTTCTCATTTCTTATAACCCTGCTATTTTTGACTACCTACTTCTTTTTCCTTTCTTTGTTTTCCTCTCTCTCTCTCTCTCTCTCTCTCTCTCTCTCTCTCTCTCTCTCTCTCCTCTCCCCCTCTCTCTTCTGTTCTTGATTCTCTCAGGATCCAGTTTGATGGTCATGTTCAGTTTACTACTTTCTCTATGTTCTGGACTCTTCCTGTTACCTCTAGCTCTTCTTTCCCTCATATCTACAATAAAAACCTTTCTCTTAACCATACCATAGAGCAGTCATGCTGTCAGTTTATACACTATATACATTTAATGATTAACATCTTTTGTCCCAGATAAAGCCTATACTGTCAGAAATAGGTTACATAAGCCAGGCACAGTGGCACATGCCTTTAATTCCAGCACTCAGGAGGTAGAGGCAGGAAGATCTCTGAGTTTGAGGCCAGCCTGGTCTATAGAATGAGTTCCAGCCCAAGCCTGATCTACAGAGAGAGTTCCAAGACAGCTAGAGCTATACAGAGAAATCTTATCTCAAAACCCCCAAAACTCTAAACAAATAAACAAAAAAGAAAGAAAGAAATGTGTTAAATATAATTGGTTAAATATAATTGATTATATAAATATAATCTGGTTGGCCAAAGGGGTCCAATGGAAATCCCCAAACAAATTGATCTATTGCTGAAGTTATTGATGGCTTTCCAGAAACTGATGGTAAGGTCCTATTTCTGAAGACAGAATTTACATGTCTATTAAAAACAGAGAAGTCAAGATAGTGACTAACTAGAGCACTCCTACTAACTAGTGTTCATGGTCCTAGAAGGTACTCATTATGCTACCAGAGGAGAAAGGTAATCACCAACCAGCTACAAACTCTTTGATCTACAATGGTGACCTTAATGTATGATGTGCAGTGTAATAATAGCACAAAACGGTGGAAGTTACTAAGCATTATCTGGTTGGATTTAACACCTACTCCATGAGATGAAACGTATGATCGATACAGCTTGGGTGGCCAAGAATGTGAGACTGGATAGGCAAATGGGTGTACAGGAAGACCACATACTATTCTGCTAATGGAACGGCAATAAAATGACTCCTAATGACATCCTGCTATACTCATAGATCTGTGACTCACGTAGCCATCCATTCTCAGAGAGGCTTCTTCCTACAGTAGGTAGAGGGTCTCCTAATAGCGACCCACAACTAGACAATGTGTAGAAAGTAAGAGACTTTGGGATACTCAGTCCAAATTGTGATGTCTCCATCAAATCCTCCCTTCAGGGTTCAGAGAACTCTTTAGAAGAGAAGACAGGAAGATTGTAAGAGCCAGAGGGGATGGATTACACCAAGGAGACAGTATCTTCTAGACACGACAGGACTGATACACATATAAACTCACAGACTGTGGCAGCATGCAGAAGGCCTGCACAGGTCCAAACCAAATGGGATCTCAGCACTGAGAGGGGAAAGTGGACATGGGCTTCCATCTCAAACAAAGAATCTGTCTTCAATAATGCTTGCAAAAAAGAAATTCATTCTCTCTAACAGAATCTCACTGGGCATACAAACCACACTTATGAGTAGGACCCATACCCAGCAGTAGATGGCCAACCCAAAATGAACTCAGTGATATCTTTGGAGATATATTTTCCTTAATGGTATTTTGATTGAATATTATTGTTTCCAATTTTGTGTTTTTATGTTCATGTGTGTCTCTCTGTGTGTGTATTTCTCATGGTTTTTTTTTTTCCCTTTTAAATTCTGGTTTGTTTTTATTTGCCTGTTTGTTTTCTAAAAAGAGAGAAAGAAGGCATGGGGTTGGATGGGTAGGGAGGTGGTAAGAATCTGGGAGGAGATGGTGTAGGGGAAACCATGGCCAGAATATGCTGCATAAAATGAGTTTCAATAAAAAATAAAATAAAGTAAATGGCATTAGGAAAAAAATTGACACATTAGAATCACAGGAAATGTGTACCCTAACTGACAAGGACTGATGCATTCACTTTGGACCAGTATACATTTTCATGTTTTCCAGAAACTTTTTAAAAATACTTTATTATTCATCTATGTGTATGTGTGTATCTGTGTATATGTATGTGTCCAAGGAAGTCAGATCCTCTGGAGCTAGAGTTTCAGGCAGGTGTGAATTGCCTGATATGCATGCTGGAAATTGAACTTGAAGTCTTCCTCAAGACCAATCCATGGTCTTAATTGCTGGGCCGTCTCTCCAGTCACACATATCCCCACCAATGACTTTAAAAAAGCATCTTTATTTGACTTTTACAAGTGTCTGTAATTTTCCTCAGAAGTAAAGAAAGACTACATTTGTAGTGTTTAGCTCTATCTTGGTGTGTATGTGCCTGTCTGCCTGTCTCTCCGTGTATGTGTCTGTCTGTCTGTCTCTCAACACATGCATCCAAGTCCCCCACTCATCACACACTGTCAGGTTGAAAATGTGCTGAAAACAATTCCAGGCTCCTGGTTTGTCCTGCCAGAGACCTCTGCTGCATTCCAGCAGGAGGTGCCGTCTGTGGGCTCTGCCCTGGGGCCAGCAGTGTCTCTTGGTTACTGCCCAACTCCAGCTGCCTCTCACCCCCAAAGGGCAAACATGTGCTTGCTGCAGGTCTGAATCATGAATCATTGCAGGGAAGGAGACACAGGTCAGTTGGTTCTTATAAATCTCCTCTTATTACAGAACATATATATATTCCACTGTCCAAACTGCCCCATTCACACAACCTGGACCCACAAAGTAGGCGTTTCTACTAATGCAACGTTTAAAGGAAACTGGTCTTTAACAGATGCTCCGATCTTGCCACTCATCTTTTCTCTATCAGCTTACTCCAAACTCCAGCTTATCACCAGGCACCATCCTTCACTATGACTGTTTTTTTGTTTGTTTAATCTAAACTCTTGGCTAATAGGTCAAAGCGAAAACACTACCATTTCTAGGGAGTGTGTAGCAGGCCAACCAATAAGATCAATTAATAGAGGTACAAACTCCGTTCTGTGAGTTGAATGACTTGCCTAAAAGCACAAGGCTGGGGCATGAATTTCTCATTAGCTACCACCAAAGCTCACCCCCTCCAAGCCATCCTCTAACCCCAGGCAGGCTTGAACATGAACTTTGACACATCACCTTCTCAGACTCTCCAGTCTTTTCTCCCAAGTTACACTTAGTAGAGACATGACTCCCAGCATCTCAATATTTCCTTATTTGGAAATGAATTCACTGTAATTGCAATGAAGTAGGGTAGACACCTCAAAGCAATATTCACCTTGTCTTTACACAAAGTGTGATTTGGCCTCAAATATACAGCCAGAGAATGAATATGAAGATGAAGGTGGAGACCATAGTGATGGTTCCATAAGCCAAGGAATGTTGAAGACTCCCCAGATTTGGGAGCAATAGATACTTCTTCATGTCCCTCAAAGGGAATCCACACCCGTGGCCCTTCCTTTCCAACTTCCAGCTTCTAGCACTGAGAAGCAATATATGGTTAAGCCACCCAGTCTGCCATACCTTTAGCAGCCTAATAAATATTCTTGTTCATTTCTTAAGACCCAGTCCAAATGTTCCTGCTGTTTCTAAAGCCGTGTCTCAGGCAGTTCAGGCTGCTACAACAAAATGCCTCAGACAGGATTTGTGTCAACAGCAGACTAAGTTTCCTTCAAATGGCTCTAGAGGCTGCTGTCCAGTGAGGGCTTGTGTCTTCAGTTAGCCATCCTCTCACTTGACCTTCTTATGTCATCAGGGACAAAGGGTCTCTCTGAGGACCTTTTATAAGGATGTTAATACCATCCGTAAGGGCTCTGTTCCCACAACCCACCCATTTCCCAAAGGCTCTATCTCCTAATACCCTTACTGTAGAGTGAGAATCTAGCATTTGGACCTAGAAGGGTGTCCTATATGTGTGGGCAGCTGGTGGCAGGTGGTGGTGGCACAATACCACAGCTTGCTGTAGTGCGATCGCATGGTCTATGTTTCTGGTGTTTACAACAGAAGCTTCGGTTTTAAGAGCAACCCAGCCCACTTTCTCCCTGTGTTCAGTGAACCCATGCTGAGGTAAAGACCGAAGGATGGCATTATCCTTGTGGGTACACCTGACCCAGTTGTTTGCCCAAGCTGCAATTTCTTGGTTAGTAGAAAGGAGACGGAGATTCTGGTCCCCAGAGAGACAGCTGTGGAGATGAGTCAGTTGCCCAGATGTGTCTTGGGTTCACAGAACCAATCCAAAGAGAAGCAACAATCTCAACCGGTTGCAAAGGGGCCTCTCAAGGATGAGAGAAGAATATTTTATAAACTAGAGGGGAGAGGCTAGCTTTAACAAGTCCACAGTTATGAGAGGCAGAAGAGCAGAGCAGGGATGGAGGAGAACTTGACCATTAGAAGTCTAGGCTCATGTGCTCGAGGGAAAGCGATTATGAAGCAGCTTGGATCCTGCTGTCTGAAACTGGCCCAGATTGGACTCCTCTCTGGGTTGAGGAGAAAGGTTGAGCAATTAGAAAAGCTGGACTAATCTCTTCCCTGAAAGTAGAGAGTGCTGGGCCCGCAGCACCTGTATGCCAGGTGTTAATGCTGACTGTGACAGAGGTAAGAAGAGAGCAGGGAGATGGTGTCCTCTTCCCTTGCAGATCACTACCCTGTTGGCACTTTAGGTTTCACACTGTGGGAAGGCACAGCATGGCTGCTATCCTGCCTTCATGAGCTGTTTCATGAGCACTTCCTTCCTTGAATGACCTCTTAAGCCCTGGGAGCTAAGGTTATATGTCACCTCTTAGGATCAAGGAAAAATGGAGAAACTTTTGGTGATATTGATGTTGATGGTGGTGGTAGTTGTGTGTGTGTGTGTGTGTGTGTGTGTGTGTGTGTGTGTGTCTATTGCACACACAGCACCACTGAGCAGCTAAGACACAGTATAATTACTAATACCAACTCTTTCATGTAAAGGTCCCAACACCAGGTTAACAATATTGAATGATACTGGTTCTTCCAGATTTCCCAAGTACTCAAGGTCACCAGTTGGAAGAAATTTGACTTCCAGAATGGCAGGTTGCCTCAGTGTTCAAAGCCAGTGAATTACTACTTTGGCTGTACACTGGAACCATCTGGGAGGTTTTCTATTTTTTAATACCAGGGTTGTGGTTAGAGGTGTAATTCAGTGGTAGATTTCTTGCCTGGCACTTTAAAGTCTCCGTATTTTGAGTCTCAGCTCTGCAAAATAATAAACATACAAACAAACAATTAAAAAATGATTGTCCTTACCAGATCAGAATTCCTGGAATCAAGTATTATATAATTCTGTTGATTTGAGTTAAGAATTGTGGGAGTTTGAATAAAAATATACCCCATGGCTTCCATATGGTGTAAAAGACTGGGAAGTATGGCCTTGGAGGAGGTGTGTCACTGGGGGGTGTGATTCGAGGTTTCAAAAAGCCAGTATTATTCAAGCTTGTATATTAGATGGAATCTCTCAGCTACTGTTCCAGTGCCATGCCTGTCCGCTGTCTGCCGTAAATGATCCCCACCTTGAATATCATGGACCCCTCTGAAATTGTAAGAAATCCCTCAATTAAACCCACTCTTTTTTTAAGTTGCCTTAGTCACAGTGTCTTTTCACAGCAATAGAAAAGTAACTAAGACAAGAACGCACAGCTTCATCTTTACATCATCAACAAAATTGAGTAGTAGTAGAATTCACAGGAGAGAAATAAAAGGCTACTTAATAAGAAGGACCATTTATTTAGAAATAGGAGCAGAAGGAGCCAGGTGGATTAGGTTCAACTTGTAGCTTGCCGCTTACTGTCCGTGAACCTAGAACACATTCCTTGGTCCCTAAATGCCTTGTTTTCCTCATATTTAAAAATGGAAGTAGTAACAATGCCGCTTTGCAGGGTAGCCATGAACACTTGTTTGAATTGTATCACCCAAGTGCTTCAAACTGTGCTTGGGATGTTGTCCAAGTACTGAACAGACAATTGCTATTGCTTTCTAACAGCACAAATGTTTCAGGGGTCCAGGCTAATACTTGAAATATATGAGACAGTCTACCCATCAAAATAGGCTTGTATACGGGACCCTGCCTTTGTGATGAGGGACATAGAAATTTAAAAATGTTAAGTGTGCAAATTGGACAATTAATAATCTGCAGTCTTGATGCTGTCAGAAAAGATGAACGGTCTCAACTATCAAATGGATGCTATTTTAAAAACCAACAACTAGGACGTTAAAAACAGTCATGTGGAAAATGGCTCTAGGATTAAAAAGAAAGTCTGTTTTTTTGATGGCATGGGGTATTTCAAGCAAAATGGAATTGTGTTTATGAATCTGTATTTTACGAAGTTATATTTCTAGGAGCCAAAGGAAATTACCTTGAGGTTGCTTTATAGCTCAAGGATGTCCAATAAAAATGCATTCTGAGAGAAAGCAAATGGAGGAGAAGAGCAGAGGGGAATTATTAAGTGATCTATCTTGCTTTTTAAACAACTAGAACTCCCTATAAATTCCTCCCCAACCCCAAAAAGTTTGAGTTTTAAATTACCCACTTAACAATTTTATACATACTTATGTTGCTATATGGGAATTGTATTTGTTTGGTCAATTGCAACACATTAAATTAGATATCTGAATACTTATCTTAATGATTTAGAATGATTCATATGGTTCCCAGGGACATTGGCTCCTCACCTGTAAGGTTCACTGAAGAACAAGGCAATATAGGTCTGGAATGGCTTCTAGCTGAACTGATGCCTTTTATCATGACTGCGTTCTGCATCTCTGATGTTTCCATACTGGGTATCACCAGCATCTTTCAGAAGGAGAGTCCTCCATTGGAGGAGCCACTCACGCCATCTTCACCAGGCTCCTGTAACTACTGATACTTTCGTTGTTATACTCCTTCCTTCAAGGATTATTTTTTCCCTTACATCTTGGAAACACATCCTTTAGTAACTCTTTCAGCAAAGAACTATGTAGGGAGTGGTTCTGATGTTAAGGTTTTGCTTTCTAATTGGTTCTTGATCAATGAATAAAGATGTCAGGGGCTAATTCCTGGACAGAAGCAAAGAGGGTGGACTTCTGGTCCCCGCAGGAAAGCTAAGAGATGCAGGGGAGGAAAAGAGATTCACCATGCTTCAGAGAGAGAAAAAGTGACCAACCATGTGAGTTCTGGATGTATGTGATGTCTTGAGTATATTCTAACTTTGCTTTTCCAGAAACCATTTAAAATCTACAATGAGTAATTATTCTAAATGTATAAGTATGTAGAGAATAAGGAAGGCAACAAAGACAACAAACAAAGAAACACTTTGGAAGCCCCAAAGAGCTTGACCAATAAAAACTGATCAAGAAAACTGGAAAAAGTCAAACCTGAAGCTTCCTCATTTTTTGTTGAAAGATCATCAAGAATCCAGAGCTGGAGACATCAGACAGATCTATTTATGGTAGTGAAGAGCATAACTTGAAACAGAGAGGACCAGAACCATGGAGAAACACTGCTGCCTTGGATTTTCGCTTCACCTCTTGCTCCTGGTGATGTCTCCTCACCATAGCAAAAGAATGCAATATATTTTCCATAGAAAGCTAGACAAAGTACAGTGGGCTGGAAGGTGCAGGCTGAGTTACTTGCATGTGTCCACGACAGGATCCATGGGAAGGGAATGAGGACACTGGAGGCTAAGACTCACTTCTGAGTCCTGTCTGCTCATTCAGCTTCCAGAATTTCATACTTCATTCAGAACCTTTCTCCCTTGGTTAAAAAAAAAGGACTGGAAAGAGAGAAAAGCCATCTCTGAGGAGTCTGACAGGTCCAAAAGACCTTCAGGTCTCTAAAGCACATGGTCCAGCCAGACCACTCTCCTTGGCACTCACTCAGAACCTCTCATCACCATTTTAATTCTCCCACAATTAGATGTGATCAGACACCCAGGACAGAGAGGAAGGACACTAATAAGCAAGACAGAGATCAATCAGACAACTACAAACAGAGAAAATAAAGAAATGAGACAATTTGGAAGGAAAATAAACTCTGTTGCAGAGAAAACTTCAAAATAAAGTTATTATTAATGTCCTTAAAGAGATGAACAGTGATATGAAGTCACAGAAACAAGATTGGAATGTTACTTCAAAAGCCACATTCGGGAAACATAAAAGAACTCTTAGAAATTGAAAACATGGTAGAGTTGAAACTCTCAAAAGAAAGCATGGAAGGGCATGTTGACCTACCTCCTAGGAAACAGAGACAAAGCAATGGGAAATAGAACAAATGACTATGTGGAATATAAATATGTATTTATTTATGTCTGCTTTTACATAGAAACATATTAAATATTACGCTATATTATAGACCATTTTGTTAATCAGGAAGCAAAGGCAGGCAGATCTCTGAGTTCAACTACATAGTGAGTTGCAAGTCAGATAGGCTATATAGCAAGACACTGTCTCAAAACAAAACCACACTGTATTAAGTAATTGAGGAAGGTCAATGTATGTAAAGAGTTGGAGAAAAGAAAATGAATGAAAAAATTAATAATTCAAGAAAAATTCTGCGACTTTCTAGACTGAATAGCTCATAAAATTCCCATAACAGTGCATGAAGTAGATGCCTACGGAGGGATAGCTTTATGAACTACCAGAGAAAAGGAGACAAGAAGATCTTAAAACCTTCAAGGCAAATTAAAGTCACTCACACTCCAAAAACCAAACCAGACCTACTATAATGATGTAAATGTTGATGGTGATTTAGCTAAACAAAACTACATTATGACAGTTAAAATATTAGGAATTGGAATGTACACATGTTCACAGTAGGGGCAAAAGGAGAGAACTCCGAGTCAGTTCCCCATCTGCTCCCCCAGGTGTGTCAAGATACCCAGTGGAAGCAACTTAAGGAAAAAAAGGTTTATTTGAACTCAGGGTTTAAGAAGGGGAGGTCTATCATGACAGAGAATTTAGAGCTTGGTTATGTTGCACCTGTTGTCAGGAAACTTAGATGAACATTGACTTTTTTTTTTTATTATTGGATATTTTCCTTATTTACATTTCAAATGTTATCCCCTTTCCAGGTTTCCATCCCTCCTGAAAACTCCTAGCACATCCTCCCTCCTCCTGCTTCTATGAGGGTGTTCCTCCACCCACCCACCCACCCACTCTCACCTCCCCACCTTCAATTCCCCTACACTGGGGGATCTATCAAGCCTTCATAGGACCAAGGACCTCTGCTCCCATTGATGCATGACAAGGCCATCCTCTGCTACATATGCAGCTGGAGCCATGTGTACTCCTTTATTGATGGCTTAGTCCCTGGGAGTTCTGGGGGGTCTAGTTGGTTGATATTGTTGTTCTTCTTATGGGGTTGCAAACCCCTTCAACTCCTTCAGTCCTTTATCTAACTCTTCTATTGCCCACCCCACCCCTCCCCCTGCCCCCTGCACTCAGTTCAATGGTTGGCTGTGAACATCTTCCTTTATATTTGTAAGGCTCTGGCAGGGCCTCTCAGGAGACAGCCATATCAGGTTCCTCTCAGCATGCACTTCTTGGCATCCACAATAGGAATACTGATCTTTTAATTCACTGTGGGATCTTAGCCTATGGAATTATGTATCAGGAACATTCAGAGTGAATTCTGCAACTTCAGTCAAACTTCTCTGGAAATGTCCTTACAGACTCCACTAGACATATGTTTCCAAATCTTTTGATATGGACATACTTACTTTATTATATTCTGATCTCTATTAAAATTGACCAGGTTTATTGACAGTCTGTTGGTCCTTAGTATGGAATATATATTTTCTGACCCTTTTAAAGACTTACATTGTGACATTTGCTTTTTGAAGTTTTTCTCAGTTTCCAATAGTCATAGTGAAGATCTAGTGGGCCTTAATGAAGGTTTAGGGTCTTTTAAGAATTCCTGTACTGGGCTGGGTAAATGGAACAGTCTGTAAAATGCTTGTCATGTAAGCCCAAGGCCCTGAATTAGATCCTTAGTAAACCATACCACACACACACACACACACACACACACACACACACACAC
>JADRCD010235541.1:13035-30348 GCA_019843815.1 Montemys delectorum
ACGCGAGAGAGAGAGAGAGAGAGAGAGAGAGAGAGAGAGAGAGAGAGAGAGAAAGAGAGAGAGAGAGGTAACAGCATGCACCTTTGATTCCAGTACAGGGCTGGGCAGAGACAGAATGAGCTCTGAGTTCAGAGAGACCTGTTCTCAAAATATAAGGTGCCCTCACCCATGTGTGCATATACACACATGAACATTCTCTCTTCCTCCCTCTCCCTCTCCCTCTCCCTTTTCCTTCCCCCCTCCCCCTTCTTGTACTGGACTGCAGTTGCATATTGAGCTAATCAACAGCCCTGGATGGAATGTATGCCCACAGGTTAAATTGACAGAACAGTAGAAAAGCCTTTGGATAGCATTCAAAGTCAAGATGAGTAATGAGTCTTTCCCCAGAAAGAGCACACTCGGTGGCTATGAGGATATGAAGTGCTGTAGATCTGAAAGAGAACTGAAACCCATTTGGGCTTGCAATTCTTCCAGGAGCTATTGAGAAGTAGCAGGGAGGATTCAGCAATCCTTCCCCGTCTCCTCATCACTGCTTCATTTTCCCTTCCATCCCCAATTTACATAAGACCTTAGAGGAGAATCCTGTGAGCTGGCTCTCTCTGGTAGTCTATGGGAGACTCAGTAGTAGTAATAGAAATCTTGGATTTGAACCCCTAGGAATTCATCTTCCCTGGAATCAAGAATAGTAGAATAGATTTGTTGACAGTAAAACTATCAAAAGCATGCTTTACTTGGAGAAAGGGTTTCAGGATCGTTTTCTTCTTTAGAGAAAAAGACATTGGTAATGGAAACATGAATGAAGGAGAGACAAACCAAATGGTAATTAGCACAGGCTATTTTGACATGTCTCCTCCCTCATCTCCCATGGTCTTGAACAAACCTCTTCAGCTGGGATTATTTGGTTTCCCTAGCTCTACAGTGAAAATATCACAGTAACCTTACCACCAAGTGTTCGGGATGCATTAAATTCATTATATTCACTGACTATTGACTAATTCTGCTGAATGTGGAAGTCAAGAGCAGACAGCTTTCCTTTCAGGTTTATAGAGAGTCTGTAAAACAATATAGTCAGCAAGAACCATAAAATATTCACTTTTGTGCACAAGCATTAATCCACATAAGGAAATGCAACTTTGTGTATAACAGGTCACATAGTCCCTGTTATGGCTTTCAAAAACCTAAACACACTGGTTCCCAATGGTTGTGCTACTCCACCCAGTGCCTCCTGCCTCCTGTTGTCTTGGTGACATGTTGGTATTGAATACAGAGGAGGGGAAGTAACTCTGCAGATGGGCAAGAAGGTCAGTCTTCTTTTCTTGCCAGAACTGTTGCTTTTGTTTCCTAATCCTGTTCATCCTCACGCAATAAAGCTTCCAGACTGAATTCAGGCACGCTTTTACAAGAATCTCTCAAATGCGTGACATTTGAAGACTGCTTCAAAATTGAAGAAGCTAGCCTGATTCTTTACATACAAACGGCATTTGTTTTACTTTAAGAGGAAAAATGATAAATCCGTCAAGACTTTCAGACCTAAATTGCATTCAAAGACTCCAGAGTTAATTAAAGGAGGACAATATACAAAAGAAGGTGACCTTTTCCATATAAGCTATAAATATGCCATTGTTCATGAATTTCATTACAGCAGAGAATACAATGAGCAATTGTAGCTTAGTTTGACTTAGCATTTGACTTCACATGACGGATTGGTAGATTGGTCGTTATCATTTTAAGTAGTGAAAATATTGTTACTAAGCCATTCTTCTAAAATGGACATGAACATTAAAAATAAATTAATATATTCTAAAGCAATAAGTTCTTGTTTAGATTTTAGGGCTTATATTAATGATTTATTGTTCTTCCTTCAGCTAAAAATGTTAATTAGAGGGGAAGAAGAATTACGGTGTTGACTGTGTTTCACTAAATCCTTCATTGGAGGTACATGGTCCTTGATTATGTTACCCTGTTGAAAGGAATTTGTTTTACATTGATGAATAGGCAAAACAAAATTTGCCATTGTAGTGTGAGCAAAGAAAATGCTGTATTTTAAGAGCAAACATCCATTATAATGTGCTGACAAAGTCAAAGTAACCATTCTGAGCAGTTAATGCACAAGGAAACTCCAGACCAGGGGGATAACAGTAGGAAGGAAATGTCCTGATTTTATGTTTTCCTAAAATCTGATCTCAAGTTCCAAGTACTTTCCTTCAACAGTTCTAAAAATCTTTTAACAGCCAGTCCAAAAATGAATTGAAGGAAAACAAAAAGCTGTCTGAATGCCCAGTTTGTTCCTATTAGAAACTCATGGTCAATTCCATGATTAACAAGTTTTTCTTTGTTAAGCCTTACTGATCTCAGGCCAGCCTGGCTTGGTAGCAGAATATTTACTCTGCATCAGGGGCTCACTCTACCATAGTGGTAGAATTACTAACTACAGTTTAAAGAGCATGATATTTGGAGTCCAATTGCATGGATTCAAATCTCAGCTACATCAATCACCAGCTTTGGGGCTTGAAACAAATTCACTGACCTCTCAGAACCTCACTGTTCTCTGTAAACATGAACTGACACCAGCCACTCTGTCCTAGAGTTAAACAATATAAAGCGTGGTAAGTGATTAATGTCAACCTAACACTCACTAAATAATAAGCACTAAATAGTATCCATAAGCTTTGATGATTCAACAAAGTCCATCTAAATAGTTGACTTCTTAGAAATAAGGCAGGCTCTTAGAATTCAAGGGAGAACTAAGTAGAATTCAGTGATTTCTCCCAAGCACCTAGGCTGTCCCCTGGCCTAAAGTACAAACACAGAGAACAGTATGAACCTCAAGTAAGCAGAAACCATGTTGTGGTCCTTAACACTGTAAAACCAGTGCACAAAAAGAGCACAGAGGAGTCCAAAGCAGGCGGGAAATGGGAAATGGGAAAGCCTGGATCTGATTCTTAGCTTGTGCACTAAATGGCTGTTCCCCAACATATGTATAATCCATAACTCCCCTAGTGCCTACGAATCCAACTTTATTTGCCAAATGTGCATGAAGCCCATGCTCTCTCTTCACCTTTAGGACAGCTGGTTTCAGATGACGATGTTCGTGTCTGAACATTGACTAACAAATAAGGCCATGGCCATATTAAGTACCTGGCAGGTTTGCTGCTTCTATTGCCAGGACCTCTTTAACCATGCCATTTTTTTCCATCTTGCCTTCAGAATTTTGCTGCCATGGTTTGTTGTTTATTATATTGTGCCACTATAAAAGCTAGACTGCCATGTATCCCAGGAATCTATAAAATAGAATATTGGCACCAGGGGGGGTGGGGTGGAATAGAGAAGATTGTAAAAGCAGAATGGATGGAAAAGGGGGGGCACAAAAAGAGCCCCAAACCCAAAGGTTCATCAAATCTCGCGTCAGAGAGAATTGCAGAAACAATGATGACCTTAAGTGAGGGGCATTTAAGAGGTCCCTTGGTATAGAGTAGATATCATCATGAGGATTTATATAATCATAACATTTATCAGGGTGTTTTCCCCACCTGAGAATTTCTGGTGGGTCTGAGAAACATCAGGGCTCGAACAACCATAGAGGAAAGGTCAGAAAGCCCACAACCTCCTCAGACAGGACTCAAGAAAAAGGTGTTTGGAATTATTGAAAGTCTCTAGGTTTCTAAAAGTATAGAGTACCTCACTTTTTCACTCACCTCTAACATTTGGCTAAACACTAAAAACCAGCATATTAATATGATGCTTAAATGCCTTTTGGGGATTTAGACAACTGCCCTTAAACACAGGAAAGCAAAATCTAACTTCACATTTACACAGATAACAGGCCAGAAAATCAGACAGAACTAAAAGTGCATTTGTAATAACAAAGCCCAGAGCACTGTTTTGTGAGGATCTGGGGCTTTTCTATACATGACAACAACCAAGTGTGTGTATGCTCTACACAGATCGGTGTGACAATATCTGTCATCAACTTGAATATTCCTACAATTTAATCCTGTAATCTTATATACAGGAACTTATAACACAAGTATGGTTAAACATGCTTAAAATGATACATGTTTATCAGTATTGGAAATATTAAAAGCTTGAGCACAGGGCTGGGGAAATGGCTTAGTGTTAAGAGTAGTTACTGCCTGTGTTGATGTAAACTGGAGTCAGCTAGGAAAGGAAACATCAATTTAAAAAAATGCCTCTACCCAATTGGCCAGTAAACAAATGTTGGGGGCCGGGGGGGCATTTTCTTGATGTGAGAGGGCCCAATCCATTGTAGGTGGTGCCATCCCTAGACAGATGGTCCTGGGTTGTATAAGAAATCAGCCTGGGCAAGTCATGGAGAGCAAGCAAGTAAGAAAGCAGTATTTCTCCATAGCCTCAGCTTCAGTTCCTGCCTCCAGGTTCCTGCCTTCAGTTTCTGTCCTGGCTTCTGCGCCCTCCCCTCAGCCTTGAGCTGGCTGAACAATTTACATCTTCCTGCCAGAGAACTGAGAACTGCCTGCCCACTGAGCTGCTCAAAAGCTTACTTTGAAAATCAATCCAGCTGAAACAAGCAACAGAACCCAGCTGAAACAAAGGGATGGGTCCTTGGGTTTTCCCATAGATATTCAGAGCTGTATATTAAAATTTGAGCCTTGAACAGAGAACTTTGTCTTGGCTCATTATTTCTCTCACTGTCCTTCCCATCCACCCCCAGCTTTCCTTCCAGGGACTCAGTAACCTGTGGCCGCTGGCAGCTACATGCTTCCCTCAGTGATGGACTGTGATCAGGATGAGTAAGCCATATAAACCCTTTAAACTCCAAATTGGTTTTGGCCATTATGTTTTATCACAGCTATAGAGAACAAACTAATAAACAATATTTTCAAAGGATCTGATTTCTGTTCCCAATATCAACACTGAGAAGCTCACAACCACCTGTAACTCCAGTTTCAGAGGATCCGGTACCTTCTTCTGACTTCTGCAGTCATGTGGCATATATATGGCAACAAATACCTATAAGAAGGCAAAATTCTCATACATATATAACAAAAATAAATAAACAAAACAAATATTAAAAACATTGGACTCACAAAAGTATAAAAATTGAAAAGACTATCAGGACGTTTAAAGTTGGATTGTATTTTACATTATGAAGTAAACATGAGGCCTTGGAGACAATGGTGGAAGGTAATTAACTAGAAGGGATATATTTGAGCATCAAATTGACAAGAGGTATAGTTATGGTGGTTAGTGCTAGTTGTCAATTTGGAAAATCCTAGAATGACTTGGAATAAAAGCATTTGGGAATATTTGTGCAGGATTATTTTGATTATTTTAATTAATGTTAGAATATATGCCCATTCCAGGTGGCACCATTCCCTAAGCATTCATTGCTTTCTATTCCTGAGTGTTCATACAACGTGGCCAGCTCTTTGAAGCTCCTGTTGCCTTGTAATATCCATTGTGATGGACTGTAATCTGGGACTTGGAGCTACAATAAATACTTTATACCTTCAGTTGCTTTTATCAGAGTATTATATCAAAGCAACAGGGAAAGAAGGTAAGACAGGAGTGAAGCTTTGTAGTTGGCTGCTACTCTGTTCCCATGGTGGGTCTACTCATGCATAATGGTTATTGTTGCACTGAGAACTGGGGATGAAGTCTGGTCCCCAAACAACAAGAATAATAGAAGTAAATGTCATTTAAACCCTATTATGACCTAATTCCTTCTGGACATTTCAAATATTTCGATTAAAGGAAGAAAGGTAACTTAAAAAATAAGGATCTAAATTTGGATGTCCAAAATTCAATGAAAATACACAAATAACAGGAAAAGCCAATAGAACATGTATCCTCAAAGTATGCCAATCTCACAACAGTGTTTCCTAAAGAAAGTGACTTAGGTAAAATCCCAGGTAAAGACCTAAAATTACTAAAAATATGTTCAAAGGACTCAAAGAAGATACAAATAAACTCCTAAATGGACTCCAAACAAAAACACTTTAATTAAATAAAAACATCAGTATAGAATATGAAAATTCTGGGATTGCATATGAAAATATGGAGTTTAATAAAGACATAGAAATACTGAAGAAGAACGAAATTGAATAATACAAATGAAACTTAAATAAGTGAAATGCAAAGCTCAGTGGACACCCTGACTGAGAGAATAGGGCACAGATGTGATGGAGTGTTAGGGCTTGAAGACAAGGTGGAAGAATTAGAACACTCAGTAAACAACAAGGATAAATTATTGAATACATATGAAAGGAACATGAGAGACCTTGGGGACACCATAAAAAAATCTAAAAATTATGGGCATAGACAAAGGAGAACTTGATACCAAAGTCATAGAAAACCATGTCAATACAACCATAGAAGATATTTCTCCAAATATAGAAAAAGAAATGCTTATCTACATAGAATGCTAAATGGACAGCATCAAAAAAGAAAATTCCTACATCATATTATAATTAAAATACTAAATATACAGAACAAAAAAAGTATGTTGAAAATCTAGAACAAAATGTCCAATATAAAGCCCAGCTCATGAGAACAGATGATTTCTCAGGAGAAACTTTGAAAAACAGAAGGATTTGGAAAGAAGTAACCCACGATTAGAAAGACCACAGGTGCCAATCCAGACCAATGCACAACAAAACTAGTTGTAATAACGAAAGCTAAAGAAAAGCTTTCCATTACAAAAGCAGGCTCAAGGAACTTATGAGTATTATACTAGATCTACAGAGGATACTAGAGGGAATTCTTCACATTGGAAAGATGATAAAAAACATCCAGGAGAACACAGGCAGAAAGCACTGCTAAACTGGTGTGGGAGGCAGAGAGCACTTCATATCAACTAAGAGAACACTCCATCGAGAAGACATAATTCTAAATATATGTGCACTGAACACAGTCTCACCCAATTACATAAAATAAATTCTACTAGATGCAAAGTCACAGATTAATGCCACTACAATAATAGTGGGTGACTTTATAATCCCACTGTCACAAATAGAAACTTGCATGACAAAAATAAACAGAGAAACACTGGGATTGAATGACACCATAGATCCAGGAACCTAACACCACTACAGAGCATTCTATCTACACGGTGCAGAGTACACATTCTTCTTGGGATTCTCTCTAAAAAAGATCATGTATAAGGTCATACAGCAAGTCTTAACAAATATGGGAAAACAGAAATAACTTCTTATATCCTATCTGATCATAATAGAATAACAACAAAAGAAACTACACAAACTCATGGCGCTCAAACAATAAAACCATCAAACCTATAGTCAACATCATGATAAAATAGAGAAAAATCTCAAAGCAGTTCCACTAAGTTCAGGGATAGCCAACCCAATACTTGAAGCCTTAGCTATGGCAATAACATTAGGAAATAAAGTGGATACAATGACTGAAGTCACAGAGTTTCCCAGGGTGCCCTTGGTCTGTACATCCTTCAGGATTTAAAGAAGTGAAAATATGACTGGCCTAAACTAAGAAGTGCTAGAATGTCTCCTTCCTAGAGGACTGTACTGGCTAGTTTTGTGTGTCAACTTGACACAGGCTGCAGTTATCACAGAGAAGGGAGCTTCAGTTGGGGAAGTGCCTCCATGAGATCCAGCCGTGGGGCATTTTCTCAATTAGTGACCAAGGGGGTAGGGCCCCTTGTGGGTGGTGCCACCTCTGGGCTTGGAAGTCTTGAGTTCTATAAGAGAGCAGGCTGAGCAAGCCAGGAGAAACAAGTCAGTAAGGAATATCCCTCCATGGCCTCTTTATCAGCTCCTGCTTTCATACCTGCTTGAGTTCCAGTCCTGACTTCCTTTGTGATAAACAGCAATGTGGAAGTAAGCCAAATAAACCCTTTCCTCCTCAACTTGCTTCGTGGTCATGATGCTTGTGCAGGAATAGAAACCCTGACTAAGACAAGGACACTGTGACTTTCATGCCACATTGCATGGAGGCATGTCAGGCCACTCACCTCACATGCTCCCTATGTTCATAATGCCTGGTAGTGATGGGCAGTCCTCTATCTGAAAGTATATGCCTCCGTTGATAGTCTCACAAAACAACTGCCAATGGGTAATGTACTTATTCAGTTTTAGTGAGATTTAATATTTTGGTCCTGGAGTTGGCTTCAGGAAATGCAGATGGTAGAGAAACAAGTTACTGTCTACCACAAAGACACAGCTGGATAAATTGAGAATATAGAACAATCTGCAAGACAATTGGCCTGGTCTCTTCTAAACCCCTTTGGTGAAGAGGTAACCAACACTCTCATGTACTTAGTCTAACTGCATCTGCTACTCTGAATGTATGCACATCCATGGCTTAGAAACAAACTTGTCTATTCCACTCCCAATGCCAACTTAAGTAAAACTTATGAACTCATCAGGAGTTGAATAATCTAACATGAACTGTTCAAGAAACAACAAAACATGATACTTTTTTTTTTTTCATTTAGGACAAAACAGTAACACACTGATTCCATTAAATCATTTGTTAGTACACTATAAGTGCTCATTCTAGGTGCTGTGCATTCAGGCCCAGTTGTAACCAAATTACAGAGAAGCAGAGGGAGGATCCAGTTGTACCATCACGGTCACGTTGTCTTCAAACTAGAGAGGCTGTGGTTTCCTTTTAGCTTATTAGTCATCTGAGTCATGAAAGCCCCTGTAAAGGTTCAAAATTCGTTTGTGTACTCAAGGTAGCCCAAGACTAAGTTAGAATTACAGTGTTAAGATAAGATAGCGAGTTGTATGCTCAAATGAGCTAATTATAATAAAAACCACCTAAGGCTGCTAGAAGATGTACTCAGCAAAAGTGAGGCTTGAATAATGCAATCAAATTGACTGCATTGCCTAGAACCCCAGTGGTATTATTTCCAGGCCATTTCATTACCAGAAACATTTGTAGCCAATCTATTTGAGACACCCTTGGCAAAGACATAAGTGGTGACTATCAAAAGAACTTAGCTCCTTTTCAGAGAAGGGCCATGCTTATCAAAACGTTGCAACAAATATCAACATACGAGGAATCGAATGGTTTCATTATCCCCACAGAAGACCACTAAAAGATGCCATGCAGCTTTAGAATCTGCTTCGTTTAAAGGGAGTCAGCACAACCTTGTACACTGTCCTTTGCCTTGAGAAAGAATAAACATTTGGAAGAAATTAGAAGCAAAGAAGATTGCTTCTGTTTGCCTGTCTGATGGGTCCCAATAAATTAATACTGTGCCACACATACTCTTGCCTAAGGGGTTACTTCCTCTTTAAATGACATCTGATCTTCAGACATAAAGATCTGCCCAGCCATGCTTGCTCCCAGAAGGCACCACAGCTGGTTGTCCAGCTTAACTCACAGAGGGGCCTCAGCCCTACATTGTGATAATGAATCCCAACCAAAGCATTGGGGCAAACACAGCATTTTACCCTTCCCGTAATACAACTTCTGATATAATGTTTGTTTCCCAATATCAAGACCAGTCTAGTCCTTAAAATGCCCATGGTAGTGTAACCACTGAGGGTGATTCATGACCCTTTTGAGAGGTTGAATGACCCTTTCATAGGGGTTACGTATCAGTTCTCCTGTGTATCAGTTATTTATATTCCAATTCATAACAGTAGCAAAATTACAGTTACAAAGTTGCAACAAATATAATGTTATGGTTGGGGGTCAGTACAACATGGGGAACTGTATTAAAGGGTCACAGCATTAGCAAGGTTGAGGACCAGTGCCCTAGAGAATGGACTTGAGGTCTCTCTACCTCTGAGTTCCACTGAAGCGCCGGTTAGTCTTTGGACCTTTGTTTCTTTATTTGTAACATGGAGATAAAGTAACATTAACTCCCAGAACCACTGAAGGAGTATGTGAGAAAAATCATGACAGCCCTCAGAATTTGGTCTTCGTGCCACCTCCCCACTTGGTGCTCAACATCTGTTGCAGATATGTTCATGGAAGGGCGGGGCAGCCTTTTTGAGGAATTGCATGACCTAGTTGGTGATGGGAAGGCAAACTTATGTAATGCATTATCTAAGATCTGTGAGGACTTACACTGTGGGTTCCTAAATTCCTCAGTGAATCACAGCATATAGGTACATCAGCAGCCCGTTGGAGAGTAAAAATCCTCCCTTCAGCAAAATGATCTCCTATCACACCATTCAGTGGCCAGCATGGCTCTGGTCACACTGCACTCTCTACAGCTGCTGTCCAGGAACAACAGGGCCTCTTCACACTGTGCCTTTGCTCAGGGAAGGGAGATTATGGTTTTATTCTGTTTGTATGCAAATTAACACTGCAACACTGTCTTCATCGGGTCTAAGGGAATGGACAGGATGTCCCTGAGATCCCTAGGTATCCATCAGTTTAGGTCAAACTGGTTTCCTGGGACTTACGATAACAGCGCTCCTTACAGGAGGAGTAGAGTTTCCAGTTGCTTGAAGGGGAAAACAATGTTAGTCTGGGTGTCCATTGCGATGCTCTAGTTCTGAGAATGAGGGGGAAGGGGCCTGGAAAACATGAAGCAGAACGGATTCCTCGTACCCTCATGCTGGTGCCCACTGTTGCACTAACCCCAGAACCAGGGTACAGAGTCATCCTGTGGTCATCTGTGGACAAATGCATATGGAACCGTGGTTTAGGATCTGGAAAGTGGCTCAGAAGCTAAGAGTTCTTGCTGTGTGAGTCTGATGACCTGAAGTTCATGGCAGAAGCTGAGGACGAACTCCCTAAAGTTGTCCTCTGATCCTGATATGCAGGCATGGGTGCACATGCATGTGGGGATGCACAAATATTCACATGCACATACAACACTACAGATAATATTAATGTTATTAATGCCATCAACACAGTCACTAATAATAATAATAATAATAATAATAATCACTTTAAAAATTGACATATATACACAGCAGAGTATTACACAGCAGCACACAAGAATGAAATTATGTCATTTGCAGGAATAGAGTTGGAACAAAAGAGCCTCATATTAAATGAAACAAATCAGATTCAGAGAAACAAATGTCACGTTTTCTAGCATATGTGATTATTTTTTTAAATAGGATTAGAAGGGTATATAGTCATAGGCACAGGGGCTAGTCAGGGCAGGGAGAGACAAAAGGGTTAAAAGAGGACTGGATATGATTGAAGTCCTTGTGTGGAAATGTCACAGTGATATCATGGAAATAGTATATACTATTAATTTTTTTTTTAAATCACTGGCAATGCTAAGGGGATGGTCTAGTGGGTAAGATGCTTGCCGCACAAACATGAAACCCCAAGTTCAGATCTGCAACATCCGCATAAGAAACACAAAGGGCAGGGGATAGCACTTTGTGGCTGAAGCCCAGGGGAGCAATGGGTGAAGGAAGAGACAGCTGCTACTCTGAGCTGGCTGGGCAGTTAGTGTAGACAAATTACTGAGCACCCAAATCAGGGAGAGACCTTGTCTCAAAAAACAATGTAGAAAACAGTAGTGTAAGACACTGACATTGATCAGTGGCCTCTGTGCACATGGGATCACACACACACACACACACACACACACACGCACACGCACACGTGCACACACACACACATGCACACGCACATGCACACGCATACCCCCCCCCCCCCCAAAGCAATAGGTTTTAAAACTCAACAGCTTTTGAGAACATATTCCTGTGGCACATGTGCTGCTTTTCCTCCCACCCCTGTTTTGTTTTCTTACTTATGTCTGATAACTTGTTGACTTTGTATTTAAATAAAAACAAATTCAAATACATTCTGGGTTAAAGAAAAATCTTACGCTTGTAGGATTCTTGGTAGATGGGTGAGTGACCCTGAATGTATTCACTGTTAACAGTCTCCTCACCCCACGGGCTGTAGTTTTAGGAAATTTTTTTTCACTACAGAGCCAGGCTGGTACTCTCAATTGCCAAGCAGCAAGAAATTGGTTTTTGAAAGGGAAAAAAAATCACACTGTTAATACTTTTTGCAAAAAAGAAATCACTGAGAGGCATTTGCTCAGTCCCCAGCCTGTCGGGGTTGAAGCAGCTGAGGACACACTGAAGGAGCATGGCCGTTAGAGGCTAACGGAAACTCTGAAGCACAGCTGGAGCCAGCTCACCACCCAGCCCAACCACAGCCATGGAAAGACACACACACACACACACACACACACACACACACATGCGCGCGCGTGCACCACTCAGAACAAGCTCAGATATCCAAGAGTATCCAAACAAGACAAACTTTAGGAAAAAAAATTTAAAGTGACAACTTTACTTTTTGGACAGAAAGTATTCTAATTTATTAATGTCTTGTTTATTTTCATAATTTTCACATTTACTTCTTATTTTACATAAATAGAATTAAATCACATTCTTGTTTACCTTTTGTACCCCAGAGACCCCTCCTCAATATGTACAATACCTTTTTTGTTATATTCTTTAAAATTTATAAAATATAACAATAAAAATGAGTATTATAAAAGTTGTTTCATATAAAACAACAATCAATTTAACAGTCTTATGTACATGTTTGTCTATAGCAATACTGAAAATACATACGTTTTTCTCAATATAAATTTTAAGTAACTCCAAACATATTAACTGAATATTTTAAAATAGTGAATCACTACTAGTATTTTTTTAAATGAACATACATATATAAAGTCTTTTTGTTTGTTTGTTTGTTTTGTATTTAGTAGAGCTTAAAATCTTGGCTCTTACTGTGATACAAGCCCAAAATAAGAACAATTTTTAGACCTTGGATTTCATTAATAAGGCTGTTCTTCAATGACCCTCACATTACCAAAGGATTTTACCTCCATAGTAGCTAAGCTGAGAGTTGACAGTTCTGCTGAGCCAAGGAATGAGTTGTAAGCACGATTTTTGGATACAGACTTCCTGCTATAGTCAAAGCTAATTGATTTGAGTGAGTGACTTTATTCTCAGGCCACAGAGAACAGGTTACATTCATTTATGAAATGGTGTGTGTATTAAGATGGTCTATCCATAAAGTCATTCACCAACTGTTTCAATGAACAATGGTTCTGCTTGGAGGGTGGCACAGACATTAGGTGAGGGTAAGAATCTGGTTCGTTGGCTGTGATAATTTGGAAAAGCATTCATCTCAGAGAAAGTTTAATTTACAAAGTCCTCTTTTTCAAACTTGATACAATAGTTACAAATGTCAAGCAAAGCATTCAGTCTCTTTGTTGTTCTCTTACAAGCTATCTCCCAAGTTAATTGTCTAAGTTTCTTTTGGCTGTATAAATACTTTTGAAATATATAAGCTGTTCTGAAAACCATAGTATAGTGTAAAAACATTAAATAAACAATACTATTAATATAGAGGCTGAGCTAGGAGAAGCATGATTTCAAGTCTATTATGTGGTACACAACAAGGCACTGTCAGGTACAAACAAGCAGTAAGTATATATGAATTGTACAATATTGGATCTATTTCTCCAATTACCAAATTAGAGAGACCATTGGATGACAGTCAACAAATTTCTAATTCCTCATATTTTTGAATTTCAATCTATTAGGATATGTTGGTAATATTAATCTTCATATTTAGAGATACTAAGAAAAAGTAACTGTTATTTCTTGTTATTTTTGTTGTTAGAATTGAAATTATGTTTGTGTGGGTTTGTTGAAAGATTACTTTCTTGATTCTTCTAGGGTATAGTTTTTCTCCTTATGTTGGTGTTTTCCATCTATTATCTTTTGTAGGGCTGGATTTGTGGAAAGATATTGTGTAAATTTGATTTTGTCATGGAATATCTTGTTTTCTCCGTCCATTGTAATTGAGAGCTTTCCTGGGTATAGTAGCCTGGGCTGACATTTGTGTTTTCTTAGGGTCTGTATGACATCTGCCAAGGATCTTCTAGCTTTCACAGTCTCCGGTGAGAAGTCCTGTGTAATTCTGATAGGTCTGCCTTTATATGTTACTTGATCTTTTTCCCTTACTGCTTTTAAAATTCTCTCTTTGTTTAGTGCATTTGGTGTTTTGATTATGTGATGGGAGGAATGTCTTTTCTGGTCCAGTCTATTTGGAGTTCTGTAGGCTTCTTGTATGTTCATAGGCATCTCTTTCTTTATGTTAGGGAAGTTTTCTTCTATAATTTTGTTGAAGATATTTATTGGTCCATTACATTGGGAGTCTTCACTCTCTTCTATACCTATTATTCTTATATTTGGTCTTCTCATTGAATCCTGGATTTCCTGGATGTTTTGGTTTAGGACATTTTTGCTTTTTGCATTTTCTTTGACTGTTGTGTCAATGTTTTCTATGGTGTCTTTTGCCCCTGAGATTCTCTCTTCTATCTCTTGTATTCTGTTGGTGATGCTTGTATCTATGACTCCTGATCTCTTTCTTAGGTTTTCTATCTCCAGGGTTGTCTCTTTTTCTGATTTCTTTATTGTTTCTATTTCCATTTTTAGATTCTGAATGGTTTTGTTCATTTCCTTCACCTGTTTGGTTGTGTTCTCCTGTAGTTCTTTAAGGATTTTTGTGTTTCCTCTTTAAGGGCTTCTAGATGTTTACCTGTATTCTCCGGTATTTCTTTGAGGAAGTTATTTATGTCCTTCTTAAAGCCCTGCATCATCATCATGAGAAGTGATTTTAGATCCGAATCTTGCTTTTCCAGTGTGGTGGTGTGTCCAGGACTTGCTATGGTGGGAGAATTGGGTTCTGATGATGCCAAGTAACCTTGGTTTGTATTGTTTATTTTTTTTGATTGCCTCCCGCCATCTGGTTATCTCTAGTGCTACCTGCCCTTGCTAAGTCTGACTAGGGTATGTCCTTCCTGTGATCCTGGTTGTGTCAGAACTCCTCAGAGTCAAGCTGTCTCTGTGATCCTGTGATCCTGTGATTCTGTGATCCTGTGATCCTGGGTCCGTTAGAGCTCCTGGGAGTGGAGATTCCTCTGGGTGTTGTGGGACTGGCTGCAACATTTGCTTAGGTCACTGGCCCAGACAGACCAGAACGAACCAGTTTTAATGATTTTTTTTGTTCTTGTTGATTGAGAAAGTAATTTGCCCAAGCATTTAATGTCCCTCTCAATTGAATGGCTTGCCTTCACCAACATTTATATTATAATATCATTTTCTAGTTACTATGATGTTCACTTTCTGCAGATTTAATTGTTTAATTTATACATAAGATATAAAGGTTGCACATATCTATAGAGTTCCATGTGATAATACAGTTTGTTCATATGTTGTATCATCTTTAAATCAATTAAACATACACATCTTCTAAAAAGTTAATAATTTCCTTTTGATGAACACATTCAAAACATTTTGCAAGTCCCATTTGTCATCCTTGGAATTGAGGTTAAACTTCAGGTAATCTTGGTGACCTATTAATCTTGGTGATCACTATTGAGTAACTTATAAACCTTCAGAGGCACAAGGATGCTGCACAGAGGGAAAGATGTCCTCACTCATCACTGCCCAAACAGTTGGGGATCCTACCATAAAACAAGAGAAAAGTATGAGTGCTTATTAACTCAAGCTTTATGTGATATGAGAGCCTTCAGAAAATGAAGACCCAAAGAGAGAGGGACAGCTGTGTGTCATTCGGCTGGGAAAATCTGATGAAGAGGGCAGGTGGACAGAATTGTGCCTATAAGGGGGCGGGGGGATGTGTGCTCCTATGGCAATAACTTGTCAGGGTCTTAGCCATGATTGTCCACTAAGAATCTTCTGTTTCCTTCTGTCTTCAGACACAAGAACTGTGTCTTCTACCCCTTGGTCACTGGGAGGATTCATAGTGAGAAATTTCAGGATCCTCTTCAGGGCAAGGAAGAGGCAAACTCACAACTGATGTGGTTTTCCCTCCAATGCCAGGGTGCTCTGTTCTGGGGTGGTGGCTCCCGTGCTCCACGAAAACGTGCATCCGTGTAGCTGCACACACGGCACACTCACATGAAGCACACACTTATCAGGGGAAGAGCTGGGCTGCCATCCTGGGGGGTGAGGTGTTTTGTTGTTGTTTGTTTTGTTTTGTTTTGTTTTGTTTTTGAAGATTATATGATTTCTATTTTGCCCCGTGAGCCTGGGAAGAAGAGAGAGAAGGAAAGTGTTCAGATGCTCTGGAAGCTACTGAGGAGAGGGAGGGCTGTCTGAAAAGCACCCCTGCCATGGCCTGAGAGAGATGGAGCTGCACCTTCTCTTCTCTGTTACCAAAGCATGTGTGCATTGAAGAATACTTGGTGATGCTTTTTAAATTAATTTTTTAAATGTATGTGTGTGAGTATATTATATATATATATGTACATATACACACATATGCATGTTTGCATCACATGCATGGGTAGTGCCCTCAGAAGAGGCCATCTGATCCCCTAAAGTGGAGTTACAATCAGTTGTGAGCCCCCCATGTGGCTGCACAGAACTGAACCAGAGTCCTTTGGAAGAACAGTAATTACTCTTAATCACTGAACCACTTCTCCAGTTCCCAATCCTTGGATTTTGGCACTAGCTTGCAAATACGATTTCCAGCTGCCATTAAAAAAAGGGGGGGAGTGGGTATATTTGCATCAAAAAGAATTCCAAAGTTAGTCTGTCATGAGATTTTTTTTTCTGTTTCTTATTCTCTCTCTCTTTCTCTCTCGCTCTTTCTCTGTTCATTTCTTTGTTTATTTTTGAGACAAGATCTCCAGTACAAGATCTCAGGTAAGTCAACCTAGTTTTATACACAGTAGGTATCTAAGGATGACCTTGAATTCCTGATTCCTGATCCTCCTACCTCTACCTCCTACATCCCATGTACCTAGATTATAGGCATGTACCATGACACCCAGGCAGTAATCCTGCTCTTAACTAGTATAATCTACAGATTCACCTAAAAGGACAAGAATTTAACTACATGACCAACACTCCTGGGGTGCTGGCAACATCTGAAGGGCTGACTCTGAGACACAGTCTGAGCCTAAACTAGGTTTTGTTTGTTTGTGTGTGTGTGTGTGTGTGTGTGTGTGTGTGTGTGTGTGCCTCCTGGTTGAATCATAAGAGAGCTAAGAATGGAATGGCAAGGTGAGGTAACACAACTCTGTGCAAAGCAAAGCTCCATACCATCAATTACAATAGGGAGGGTGTCATCTGCAGAGACAAGAGAGGCTGTAGAACAGAAAGTGATGCTTAAGGGGTGCTAGGCCCAACCATGAGCAAATGAAGGGGGAACACAAAAGAGAACTATAGGGAGACTTGATAGCTCAGAAAGAACAAAGCAGTCTGGGATGGATGCAAGAGAGCAGGGCAGAGCCCAAGCAAGCACCTTTGTTCCTGGTTCTTGGTGGTAAGGACTGGGTGTGGCCAGAGAGGCTGGTCAGGAGTG
>JADRCD010235543.1:0-16825 GCA_019843815.1 Montemys delectorum
CCCCCCCCCAGCACAATAAAGTCAGCGCCCTGGGAATTTTATTTATATCTTTGAACATGATTTTTATGCCTTCTTATCTAAAACTTCATTTAATCTTTATCGCACTCCTCACTCATGCGATCCTTAGGTTGACAGGGCTTTACTGGGGCGGTTTCTCTGCACAAGCAGTGTCTCCCTCGGGTTGGGAGCCCAGGTGAAGGAGGCTGGTGCTGCTGGGGCTATAACCCTGAGACCGTGCAGTCTGCCCCACCTCCACCCCCACCCCACACACACCCCGCTGGCCCCTCCCACACCCCTGGCCCCTCCCCCAGCCCGCTGGCCCCTCCCCCAGTGCCTGCTGATTCCCTCCGCAGTCTCTACCCTCCCCTGCCACCCTACCAGCCACCACCTCCACACCTCCCACCCCCCACCCCACCCCCGCGCTGGCCCCTCCCCCAGTGCCTGCTGCTTCCCGGGCGCCTGCTTCTCGGTTCTCCTTGAGTTCCCACTCCCCAAAAGGGCCCTGCTAGAGAAGTGCTCTTGAACATTCTGTGGAGATGCCAGGCAACCCTGTCCCCATTCTCCTGTTGCACCGAGCAGGGCTCTCTCTCTGCACCTTGCTGAGACCTCGGTGGGGAGGGGAGCTTCGAGGCAAGGGGTGGGAGACAGCAGGTACCCTCTTGTCTAGAGACTAGCGGGGAGTGCTCGGCGCCATGCAGAGCCCTGGGGTCCAGAGTGACCCCACCACTGATGTTTTCCTCAGCCTTCTCCACTTGCTTCCACAAGGGAATCTCCTGCCCTGAAAACCAGCCCATTTAGGGGTCTGAGGCGTCTGCCATTGGTGTGTTCTGGGGCCAACAGCCCCTTTTTACAGAGTGGTATGTCCCAGAAAGAAACAAGGCTGCCTATCTTTTCCTTCTCCTTCACATGCTTCCTGTGGGGGTGGGGAGCTTTGAGACATGTCCTGCCTCTGCCCCGCCTTCTCGCTTCCTTCAGTTGGCTGTGCCTTGGCAGGCCTGCTTCACAGCCAAGCTGGGCCACCTGGTCCCCAGTATCCCTCTATGGTGTGGGTCAGATCTTCTGTCTCAGAGATCCCACAAGCTTTGCAGAATTCAGCTATGACATCGCTGTGACCTTATCCAAGGAAGACTTCAACAGCCACATCTATGGAGAGAAATTCTCACCAGCCTTCTTTCAAAGATTTCAGGAAGTTCCCTATTGAGCCACCCTTCCCCATCCTTCTGGGTTCCCCATGGCACCCCGTACAATGATGTTCAATTCAGTGGTTACAGACCAGCTTAACCTCATGAAGAGTCAGGACCACCTGATGCCAGATGAGGAGAAGCCACTGTGAGAGAGGAGGCATCCTTTGGAAGATGATCATCTGGGAAGATAATCTTTTAAGCAGATTTTTCATCCTTGCTCAACAACATCCCTCCTAACACCCCAAAGAAAGCACAGTATGCAGGGGCTGTTTCCAGGAGAGACCCTGAGCTTGCTGGGTAGCCTGGCGTCTCCTTTGACTACTAGGGAAGGTCAGGACTGAGGGTTCAGTGGCCCTTTGCTCACTGGCAGGGAATAGGCCGCGTGGGGAGGTCTTCAGAGTGGAGCGGGCTAGGAGCCTTGGCCACTGATGATCTAGTATTCCCAGTCTCTGCTGTCACCCCACCCTGGAGGCCGAGTCAGCCTGCGATCCACTTACCTCAGACTCATTTTAAAGCAATCCACTATTTAACGAGTCCCGAGCCCCAGCACGAGTGCAAGCAGCACGCGAATTAAATTATTTGGTCTAATCTTAAATTAATACAAACCAAATCCTTCAGCGAGGACAGTTCTAGGAGGCACCCAGGGACTTCATCACTTTTTGCATGTGACAGAGGCAGGTCCCGTGGAAGGTGGAAGACCTGGCTTCTTGCCCATGGCACCAGTGAGAAGCAACCAGGGATGGCATGCTGCGGGAGAAGACACGAGAGCTTCAGGAGTCAGCCGAGGCTCCATCGGGTCCCTAAGATGCTAAGTGACCTTGAACAAGTCATTGAGAGCCACCTCAGAGGTGCCTCTGTGCAGTCAGAGGGCCATTGTGTCAGCCTCCACTTGCCCCACACAGGCTCTTCCCGAGACACCAAGGATCGGTCTCAGTGTTCAGGGTACCTGCTGTATATTTGTCCCCTAATACATCAAATCTTCAGCAGGAAGAGACCGCCTTGACCCTACCTGAGCCTCTGGACTGCTGTACTTGGTAGACATGAGCATTTAGCTCATCCCTCAGCCTGTCTGCAGCCAGACATCCCTACAGGCCTTGGAAGAACACCACAGGCTCCTCTGGCCTTCTGGTATCCCTGGAATTAGGCTCACTACCAGAAAAGTCAAGTCCCTCTTTGGCCCTGTCACCCCAAATTGAGAAGCAATAGACTCAAATAGACTCAAATAGAGTCTCAGTCACAGCTAGAATCAGGGAGCTCTCATGCTCTGCCACGTAAAGACTGTCCAGAAGCAGCAGGAGAGGAAAAATGGGGGTGGGGGGAGGTGAGACACAGACACAGGGGGAGACCCACCCTTGGACCTTCAGCCCTCAGAGCTGTCCACAGTCAACTGAGAGCCCTAACCAATGGAAAGGGAGAGAGCCACAGAAGCTGGGGGTGCTATCTGTCAGCACCCTAGTCCTGGATCTGAACGGAGGCTTCCATGGGACAGTCTGAAACACAAACTCCCAAACATAGGATTCAGATAAGAAACTCAGGAAGGACCCTGGCATGCATGCCTGTCCAGGGTCCATTCAGGAAGGCACTGCTCTGTGCCCAGCCTGGTGTCTCCTGCCTGTCACCTCTCAGGCCACCTCCTCTTCACCCTTCTTATCTCAACAAACGTCCCTTCCTCTCAGGTTCTGGAAAAGATAACAGTAGAATCTCTGAGATCATCTTTCCTTTCCTTGTACGCCTGAGCCCAGGGCGCCCTCCTGTAAGAGTATAGCTGAGTCTCATCTGGACGCTCACCTTTCCAAGTTACTTCAACAGGCTTACACTGGTATCTTCCAGAGGAATTCTCTCTCTCCTCCTGTGGTCTCTTCTCCCTCATCACCTCTACACATTGGCTCACTTTAAACCCATTTGTTTTGGTCATGTATACGTCAGATACAAGCGAAAGAATTAAACTAGGCACAGGGAGAATCCGTTTACTCTGAGTGCCTTTGTGGGGACAGTTAACTGTCCCCAGCCCCAACCCAGGGAAGAGGGGAGTCAAGCAGAGCTCCCATCTCTACCACTGAGGAATGCGGGAGTTACTGCAGCAGCTACAGCCAGACCTCAGACCCTGGCAGGCAGCCTGGCTGTTGTGATCTCAGCAGGGATGTCCACAGAGGAGACCCCCTCCCCTTGCCAGAGGATTACAGATGCGATTTGCTGGCACATGCCCTGGTCTGAGGACACAGCATTTAGTATCTCGGCTTTAGAGCTAGCTTCAAGGAGTGAGCTCTTTTGGGGCAGGTTCAGAAGATGCTAGGAACCTTCAATGACTGAGTCCCGCTAGTCCTGGGAGAATGATGGACTTGAGCCTTTAGACATTTCAGTTCCCCAAGTCCTCACTCCTAAAGCCCCAAGTTCTCCATATCTTGGTGCTTGGACTTCTACTGTAAGGGCCCACCTGTGATGTTTCCTATTGCTGGGACAAAATATCTAACAAAGCCACTTAAAGGAGGAAGGGCTGCTCTGCAGCTGCAGGAGGGGCGTTCTACCATGAGGGGATCATGGAGCAACAGTGAGGCTGCATCCGCAGGAAGCAGACATTGGATGATGGTGATCAGCTGGCTGTCTCCTCTTTATTCATTCTTTGATCTCAGCCTGTAGGATGGTGCTGCCCACAATTCAAGGTGGGCCTTCCCACCTGAATTAGCCCAATCTGGGAACTCCCTTACAGATATGCCCAGAGGTTGTTTTCCAGGGTGAATCTAAGCCCCACCTTCACATTCAAGGCTAACCATCATATTGTGTATTGTGACTGAAGCTCTGAACCGTTCACTTTAGTTCATGTAAAGGATTTGCATAGCCACACGGGGCTAGAGGCTGCCATGTTGAATAATGCCTCTCTGTAGAGACCTGGATGCTTCAGGGTATGGACAGGTTCTTCTGATGCTGGCACAGGAGTCTCCAGGAACCCTTGCTGGTTGAGGCCTGCTGGCCTAGGAGGAACAGACTCTGGCCTTCACATAGTTCAACAGGCCCTTGCTTCTGATGCGCTGACTTCTCCAATTAGAGTGCTCTGTGTACCAAACCGTAGAACAGCACGTCTCCCATGTGGCTACATTTTCCAGGACAGGAAAGTCAATAGCAAGCTGCTGTTTTGGGGACATGGGGCTCCCTGTCTGCTGCCTCCTCTTGGGAGGTAGATCTCAGACAACAGTGAGAGTGGTGTTTCTTCTAGGGAGGCCAAGTAACCAGGGGCACTGTACTCTTCCAAGGGAGAGGGGCTACATGTGCTCAGACTCAGGGTTAGAAAAGGAACAAACCACTTGCAACTCAAACCCACGTCCAGCCCCTCGTATCTGTTAACTGTTCGTCCTGTGGTCTCTGTGTGCCTGCGCTGTGGGGCCTTCCTAGCCTTGCTTCTACATCTACAGGCAGTGGTGATATGAGAACGGAGGGACGAAAGAGTGTGTGCTGTATGGAGGGGACTTTTTCTTGAAGGACCATATAATGCTCATGTTTCCCTTTCTGAAGGGTTGGGGCTTGGCAAGTTCCCAGCCAGCCGAAGAGCCAAATGTGCGTTTTACATTTTGTCAACAATTTTCTAAAACCGAAAGAAACAGTAACACTTATGTGAAAATCACATAAAACTCACATTTCAGTGTCTCACTAGGACAAGCCATATCCATCCATGGACCTGTCCCCTAAGGCTGCTTTGGCCCTACAGGGAGACACTGAGCAGAAATGCTAGTGGTCTGACTCACAAAGCTAAAAATAGCTAAAAATGCTTACCATCTAGACCTGTCCCTGAACAGAATGCCTCCCAGCCCCTGGGAGAAGCAGAAGGGTGGATTCACAATAATGAAGGTGTGCACCATTCTCTCTGGGGAAATCTCGTGCTTCCCATTGTCCCTACAGACAGCATGGACTCCTCTGTCCAGGAACTCTGCTATGTAAAAGGGTTCCTGCGGCTTCCTGCAGGTTCTTGCAGCAGCTGAGATGTGACAGAGGTGAAAAGAAGGCAGCTGGCCTCAGAGCCACCCCAGGTGAGAGCAGGCCTGCAGCAGGGATGCTCCAGGCCAGCTGGGCACTGTGAGCCGGTTCTGTCTCGGGAAGAGAGAGCAGAGGCATTAGCAGAGCTTAGCTTGGGCCAGCAGAAGTGTCTAGGCCGCGCCTGCTTCTTTAGCTCTCTGTATCTCTAGGGCTTCCCCTAGATGGCCTGGTTAGGAAACCTGGGCCATGTGTGATCGAAGCTGGAAGCCAAAGGAAAGAGCCCCCCTCTGTGTGTGTGTGTGTGTGTGTGTGTGTGTGTGTGTGTGTGTGTGTGTGTGCGCGCGCCTGAGAGATGAATGGAAACATTGAGGCCAGGGGGGTGGAGATAGAAACAGGTAGAAAGGCAGAGAAAGTTGGAGGAGGGCTCCCCACAGCGTCTTGCCCATACCACCCTCGTAACCAATAAAGCAAGCTTGCCTTTGACACAAGGAGGCAACGGGGAGCCCTGACAGAGCCTGCGTGGCCAGCGCACCTGTTGCTCTAGGTGATGCATTTACTTTGAAGGCAGCTGGTCTTTGTTGTTGGTTCCTCTGTTGCTCCATCTTTCCTTTTATTATAAGATAAAAACGGTTGTGTGGCTTACGAGGAAGCCCGGGTGTGTTAGAGAGGCTGCTGGACCTTAACCCCCAGTGTGGCTCTTCTGAGGGCTACTTCTTCCTGAAGGTGTCTAGCTGTCTGTGTGTCGCTCTCGGCCTATCTCTCTCTCTCCATACCCCCACCTGCCCCTCTCCCTGATCTCCAGCCCCTGTCCCTGTCCCTATTTTACCCTTCTGCCCAGACTCTCCCTTCCTTTTCTGTATCACATGTGTCCTGTGACACAGCCTGCTGTCTTAAAGCCTTATTAGTCTCCTCTCTTGGGCCCTTTTCCAGTTTCCTGGTTGTACTCATATATCTGTGTGTGTGTGTGTGTGTGTGTGTGTGTGTGTGTGTGTGTATACACACATACACATACAAAAATCCAACAATGGGGTCCTAATATGAGAGAGAATCATTGTATTTGTCTTTCTGAATCTGGGTTTGTGTACACAGAAGTACACAGGGAGGCCACAGCACACACTCTCACACAACCACATGGGTGTACACACACACACCCATTCACCTACATGCTTTCACATATACACACATATACAGTCAGTCACACACACACACACACACACACACACACACATTCACACATGTACATCCGCACACACATACACAGACTCTCACACACACGGACACATATACACACTTGCACACATGCAATCACATACACATACTCAGTCACACAAACATACATACTGACATATTCAAATGTACACACACATATACAATCACACCCAGTTACACATACTCACACATTTACACACTCATTCACATACATGTTTTCACATACACACATGTATATGCCACACAAACATACACACACGTACACACAGACATATACAGTCTCTGACACACACACACTCACACATATACACACTTGCATATACACAATCACACACACTGAGTCACACACACATACATGTTCACATGCTCCCACATACACACACACATTCATACACACTCGCACACATAAAATCACACTCACACACATACACACACACATACATGTTCACATACTCCCACATATCCACTCACATATATACACACTCATACACACACATTCATACATACTTGCACACATACAACCACATACTCACTCCCAGTCACACACACATACATTCTCACATACTCACACACATATACAATCTCACACACACACACGCACACACATATGCACACATGCACACACATGCATGCACACACACACACACACACACACACACATACAGGCACAAACCTGAAAAGAGAGAGCTCCTTCCAACCCCATCCCAGCCCCTAATTGGAAAGTCCCACCTGGGAAGGCTTGGGGCACCCTGCAGCCTGGTCAGATCAAGCTGGGAGTTTGTGCAGCACAAATCACTACAGGCAATGTTGATTGCTTTTAGGTGAGCAGGTGAAGTTATGGATAAACTGATATACTGCCTGGTGAAATGTTGCACAATTAATCCCCAGTCAGCTTTGCGATGACAGTGTCACTCAGACTGGAGATCCACAGAAAGACTGGAAAAGCCAGATGAGTGCAGGTCACAGTGATCGAGGAAGCCGAGGTGCAGAAGAGGAGCAAGTGCCCCGGGCTTGTGTGGTCACGGCGAGAAGGGAGCACACAGTAGGGCAACAGGGCTAGTGCATACCTACTGTGCTCTCCCATCAAGGATCCTGAGTGTTCAGCCTACTTCCCATCCCGAGCACTGTTCCTACTGCACTGGTCACACATCTGCATCCCACACCCCTCCCTGAGGGGGTGCCTATGGGCTCCTCTGCCTCGACAAGGAGAAAGCTAGAGTCAACCGTCCAGGCCATGGGCACCCAGGGGCTGCCATCCCAAAGCAAGGATCCAAGATACAAATGTGACCGTCATGTTCCCTAACTTCCCACTGCTCCTAGATAAGGAGCCGTGGCCCCTGCTTGCTGTCACCTGTGGGGATCTGACCATAGTATCCAGCTCAGCGCACTCTGTGCATCATCCACCCATCTGTCTTCATGGTTCCTCAAGCACTGTCCCACGTCATCCTCAGCCCTGAGTTCTCCAGCTGCTGATGCTATCTTACCCATCTCTTGCCTCAGCTAGCCCAACTTGTTCTTCTGGCTTCCTGGTCCTCCTCTGGAGAGAGCTTGT
Organism: Montemys delectorum; assembly: GCA_019843815.1. Taxonomy (NCBI): domain Eukaryota; kingdom Metazoa; phylum Chordata; class Mammalia; order Rodentia; family Muridae; genus Montemys; species Montemys delectorum. Next base: position 7,912 of record JADRCD010235543.1, read on the forward strand.
CACATGTTTGTACAGATGCTAGACTCAGAATAAGCCCCTTCATTGTTACATTAGCTCTCATCCCTCACAACCACACTGAGGAAAACCATTAGGACGATAGCTGTTTTCCAGCATGGAATGATAGCAGCCTCTGAGCCGGTGAATGGTAGGAGAGCCAAGTCAGGCCTCCTGCCCCACCCAGCATCCATGTTGCTGCTGACCCCTCCTGAGTGACTCTGATGCTAGGAGCATGTGACTGTGCACACATTCCCATGTGAGGACAGGCATGCGTCACTCAACACGAGTGTGGCTCTCTTAAAACCAGAGCTGGATAAGCCCTTTGAACATTAACACACCAGGCCACTTCTAGAATCTCATCCTATGTGTGTTGAAGTCCTCGTCTTACTGAGTACCAGAAATGAAAACTAGATATTTACTCTCCCCATGATCAAGCATACCAGGCTTAAGGTGCTCTAAGTCTTGGATAGGAAAGGGGTTGCTCAACCTGACTCAGAAACCTTATTAAAATTCCTATTTCAAAGGCCCTGGTTAGAAAGATGGACAGTAAGATAGTCATGGTAATACATGGGCTGGCCGAGGCCCATGCTCTGGGGCTCCTGGCTTCTCCTGCACAATGCCTGCATTGTCAGAGTGTAACCATGGCTTTGCTTCCCTCTCACACATTCCTAACTTCACACCTCTCTGCTGATGAGACAAGAGACGTGTGATCATGGTGGCCATTAGAGGAACAGAAGAACATCTACAAATGGTCTTGTGGCTCCGAGTGAGGCCTGTTCTCCTCCTGTTTAAATGCACAAGCCCTGATAGGCACGCATCCATTTTTCCCTTGAACTTCATCTTGCTTACACAGTGATTCTAGGCACTTCTGGGTAGACGGCTTGATGGCTGGCATGTGTGGAGAAGGCTCCCCTGCTCAGTTCCCTTCCACATTCACACACTCGGTAGATCAGGTGTTTGGCAAGTTTGCAGCCTAAATGTGGGATTCCAGAAGGCTAAGATCTGGAAAGGAGCACGATGCCAGAGGCCAGCCTCGTTCATTTCAAGGGAGTAAACAGTGAGGAGACACAGACAGGCCGCCTTTTATTTCAGAGGGACCAGGACATTTCTCTCAACCATGAGTGTCTCTCTCCCCTTGGCTCATGAAATGAGCCAAACGAAGAAAGGGCCCGTGAGAAACAAGGATGCCATGAAGAAGGAAAGAGGGCACAGAAAGTCACAGGTGGCAGCTCCTTCCGTTGCAAATCAAACACTTCCAGGGGGGAAAAAGAAATTGGCCAAACAAGAATCAACCTGGCAAGAAATGAAAGAAAAAAAGAATCCCAACCACAAATCCAAAACATAGCATCTTGCAAACCAGGAAAGTCAGGGAAGAATATTGCCTTCTTAATAATAAATACATTTCGTGGGCAAGAACTGCAAGGGAATCGTTTAAATTAATTTCCGCTTTGTTTGTTTGGTTTGTACAGGGCTTAAATCCCAGCTGACAGCGATCTGTAAAAGTTCTAACATATTGGAAATCTGATTTTCTTGCAGCCTGAATCCCAGAGTCCAAAATGATTTCTCTTTCAACCCTGCTAATCAGACAGGCAGGACTCAGATGGACTCTGAGTCAAGCCAAATTGCACTTGGTCTTTCTGGGGGGCATAAAAACGTCTGACAGGAGTGCCAAGGAGAGGCCGCCTGCCGTTCCTCTCTGCTCTGGGCAAGATGGGAACAGTCCCTCTGTGTCCTGGGCAACTGTGCCAAATGGTTCTTCTCCCTCCACTCCACCCTTTCTGGACTGTACCTTGACTCAGGATGGAAAGGGGGAGGTTTGTCAGAATTGGAAGCCCAAAGTCTTGGGCGCAGACTCTGGGGTGGATCCCATCACCAAGAACCCCGAGACAGCCCTTGCCAAATCAGTGAGCTGTGGCTGGATATCTTTTTCTCCCATGCAGATTCCCAGAGGACCCTAACTGGCAGATCACCTTGGGTCTCTTCTCATCTCACCCGCAGGCTTGCCCTGCTCTGTATGCAGATTAGCTGCCCCCCACCCAGAAACAGGGGCTGCAGTGTAGCCCACCCACCTGGGTGGACCAAGTGATAGGCCCCTAAGGACTGACCTTCCTCCTGGATCAGCCCCGAACCTGAGCAACCCCACTGCCCCCCCCCCCCCACCCCCATTCTCCAACCAAATCTATCTTCAGTAAATACAAGAAGCAAGCGTACGAACACGGGAGCAAACCAACCAACCCTTGCTCAAAAGCAAAAGTGAGATACGAGGGAGGCGGTACCTCCCCACCTCTGTAGACTTACTCACTGTTGCCCAGCCTTGTTCCCATTAGCACTGGACTTATAACAACAAGGGATGGCTGTCCTGGGGCAGTATGGTGTGTGTGTATAGGTATGTGTGTGTATGTGTGTGTGGACATGTGCACACATGTCTCTCTCTGTGTGTTATGTGTGCACATGCACACATGTCTCTGTGTTATGTGTGCATTGCACACATGGCTGTATGTGTTTGCATGTGTGTGTGTGTGTGTATGTGTGTGTTTTGTTTTATTCCACAAGGTAACCCTCAGTCCTCCCCACATACCCAAGGATCTCAGCCTAGGTTGTAGCGATGAGCATGGTGACTTCAGCCCCTGAATGCTGCCTGGCAGTTCTGAGTTCTCCAGTGCCTGGTGCCTGAGTACAGTACCAGATGCCTGCACTCCCACCGGCATGCCCTACAATCCATCTTAGACCCTATCCCTGGAGTTCACCTCAGTCTCCCCAGGCCTGCCAGTGGTGGCATGGCCCCTCTTGCTCCCTCTCGCTCTGTTGTACCCATTGTCTTCCCCCTTCCCTTCCCTCTTTCCAACTGAACTCTCGTTTTTCCTCTCTCTCCCTAGTGCTTGTACGGCTGCTATGTCCATTCCTCCATCATACCTACTTTCCACCGGAGGTGCTACTGGCTCCTTCAGGTAGGTGGCTGGGATTGGATTCTTCTTGCGTCACTCGCTGGTGCTTGGGAAGGGTCCGTGGAGGGTGTCGAGGGGGCATGGGGCTCCTGTGCGTGACAGCACGTTTGGGCTGAGAGCCCTGGTGTGATGTCCTAGTTTTCAGCGGTATTTGCCAAGGCTGGTTTGGTGAAGGTCTGGTTGTGAGTGAGGTTCCAGGAAGGAGAGGAGAGCGAGAGCTGGTGGCCAGGGTACACCTTGATCATCCATGGGGATAAAGAGTAGATGCTTCAAGGTGCCAGGGTCCCCGGTTTCCTTTTGGTGAGGTTTAAAAAGAAGGCTGGGTGTCCCGCCCCTCACTATAAAATCCCTGTTGGCTACAACCCATGTATTCATTTGCTCTCTTGGTTAGTCAGAAGGGACATGTGGGAAATAGACTTCCAGGGCTGTTTTCGGTACCGGGGGATTGACAGGGGTGCCCGCTGGGGAGGAGTAGGTCTTGACTCCTTGGATAAGAGCTCTGTGATTGATTTGTGATGCCTGCCTTAAAGAATGTGGTGCGGGAGCATCGGCCATGCTTATGAAAGGTGGTCTGTGACCTTGTGCTGGCTAGGCAGCCTCCGTCTGTGCTATGTTGTGGTGCAGCCAGGCAGCCTTTGTCTGTAGTTATGAACAGCTTTGCCTGTGGTGTGACTAGGCAGCCTCCTGGCCAGGCAGCCTCTGTCCGTGGTGCTGGCAAGACGGCCTCTGTCCGTGGTTATGAACAACCAGCTGTGTTGGAGGTTACGGACAAACAGCTCTATCTGTGGTAAGGCCCGGGCAGCCTCTGTCCGTGGTGCTAGCCAGACAGCCTCTGTCTGTGGTTATGGACAAACACCTATGTCTGCGGTTATCAAACAGCTATGTCTGCGGTTATGGACAAACAGCTCTATCTGTGGCGCAGCCCTGGCAGCCTCTGTCCGTGGTGCTGTCCAGGCAGCCTCTGTCTGTGGGGCTGGCCAGGCAGCCTCTGTCTGTGGTTATGGACAAACACCTATGTCTGCAGTTATGGACAAACAGCTATGTCTGCAGTTATGAACAAACGGCTATGTCTGTGGTGTAGCTAGAGTGGCTCTGTCCGTGGTGCTGGCACAGTGGGTCTAAACAGGCTATTTAGAAGCTGCTCCAGATAGGATACCACTGTGAGGATGAAGGGCTGAGGATCTTTTCAATGGGGCTAGACCTGGGTCTCTTTCCAAGCTGTCCACTATACAAATTCTCTTTGTAGGATCCAACCCAGTGAGCCTGTCCTAATACCTCTGACCAGGAACTGCTGCCTGAGGGCCTCGTTACTGTGGCCCCACTGTCTGCACTCAATTCTGTTCAAACTGACAAGCATATGAGGGTTGTTGTCTCAGGGACTTGGGGGGCCAGGTTGGGAATAAACTAAGAGAAAAGAGTGTAAGGTACAGAGAGACCACTGCTTCCAGGGAAGATGGTCTGGGAAGTATCCACAGGACTTGATGGTGTCTGCATAAGGAGGCCACAGCTCAGCCTTGTCAGGGCCCTACCACCTTGGACTCCCAGCTGTACCCACTAGTCAGTCCTTCTGTTCTCCCTCGGTTCCCAAAAATAATTGCCTGTGGCTCAGCACATCCCTTAGAGAGCGACCAATCAAAATATTGCTCATCTGCAAAGTTGACACTTCAAGCCTCACACCAGGCTCCACTGCCAGCCGTGTCCTTTGGAGGCTGATGCAGGAGTGTCTATTTTCCTAGTTTCTCAGAGCTGTGTCATTTGGTGGTGGTGGTGGTGGGGGGTGTTTTACATGATCATGGAGTGCTACTTTTGTTAATAGGCATTGCCCTGAAGACACCAAGCCATCACATGGGCATTTTTTTCTCACTAGCTGAGTGGCAGCAGCTCAGTGAGGTCTCGGCTCTGCGGCCAGTGCTCTGGGCTGGCTACACAATGATCCTGGTTCCCTGGCTTGGATGCTGGGTTCCAGGGACTTCATTTATTCCAACTTCCTGTTCCTGGCTATGGCTCTTTTCCTTTTGGTGACTCTGTCCCTTGTTAGAATGCATCTATGCCATGCCCACTGTGCCACATCAGGCTGGGACTCCTAACAGGTCAGCTCTCTACTTTCTGGCCTCCTCCTCCATGCCTGCCCTGTGCCTGCCTCCACTGCGCCCCCCCCCAGCCCATCACACTCTTGAGGCTTTTTAACTCCATTAAACTTCCTTGGTTGGAAGCAGACACCTTTGGGCAGCATGAGTGCTGGGCTCTCTTCTCCGCAGCTGCATTGGGACACCTTCCAGATGCCCCTAAAGCAAGAGGGAAAGCCCTGTCCTCTGCACACACTCCCTGTCTCTGTGTCCTGGCCTCTGGATGCTGAAGGCATGCCTGGGGCTATTCGCGCACGTGCTTGAGTCTCACTTGTCACAATCCAGCTGACAGGAGGCTGGGTCCCTCTCCCCTCACCAAAGGCCAGTGTGGCAGAACTAACTTGGCAGCTCTGGTGCATCTTCATTTGCCATCCTATGCCAGGCAGGATTGTCATCCCCATCTCTCTCCTCTGGGTCCCCAAACACCAAGTACCACAGAAAAGGCTTGCTGGGCCAGAGGGTATCAGAGCTGGGCCTCATGGGAGCTGAGAAGGGAAACTGCTGAACAGAGTGGTGTTCAGGCCCTGAGGAGGTGCTGAGAAAGAGGTCTGGGTTGGCCAGGAGCATACAGCCCACCATCTGCTGAGCGAAGTAACTGGAACAAGACAGCTTTCTACAGAGGGGGGGACTTACAGGCTGGGTGCAGTCAGGGGAGGGCACAGCTGGATAAAGGAACTTCCTCAAGGGACGCCCTCACCTCTGGCTGCCACCGCTTCAGCTCAGTAGCCAGCTCTTGCCCACAGGCTGTGGCTCAATTCCATCCTCTGGCATCTTCCAGTGGGGGCCACTTCAGAGCCACTTAGCACAGCAGAGACCTCTGCTCTGCCCACAAAGAAACCACCAAGGTCTCACTACCCACAGTGGTAGATCCCCAACAGAAGAACCTGCTGCTTCTGTCTCCCTCAGTGCCAAGCACAGAGCTTTGACCAAGGCAGGGCAAGACTCAACATGTCCTAAAGGTCACAGTTTAACAAACAAATGTCCTTAGAGGGCAGTGCGGAGCAAGCCCAAAGGCCAGTGGCTAGAAGCACGGGTCAGCGCCAAGACCCAGAAGGTGAAACTGAGCCACACAGAGTTAGAATTTTTTGAGCCACCTGGCTCCCTTTGGGGAGAGGGATCCTGCTGTGGTCAAGGCTTTGTGCTTGGCACTGAGGGAGACAGGTGAGAGCGGCTGCTTTCTGTCCATTTATGTGTGTCATAACCCCTCCCCTAGTCACTGCTAGTGAAGTTTCTACCATAGTTGAATCCAGGACACAAGTGAGCAAGCCTACAGTGTAGGGCACTGACACCTAGTTAGCTAACAGGCCCATAACGTCATTACCATGACTGATGGATGCTGTACTGCTCAAGACACTGGGCATCTCAGAGATGCATCAGGGTGGGGCCACTTGTGCCCAAGACAGTATCCCAAGCTGCAAGCCCCTGCGGATCCACAGTCTCCTTCTCCAGCTGGTAAGACTCTGTGGAGAAGGCCACCTCTGTAGGTCCCACCCACACTGCCTTTGCTCACAACCTCACCCTCTGTGTCACAGCCATCAGTGACCACTGAGGTCAACAGAGGACAGGGCCAGGCCTAGAGTCACATATGAGCCAGGTATGGATGGGGCACAGCAATGGTCTTCCGGCCCCTGCTTCACTGCCTGACGTGGCTTGGCTGTAGCTTCCAGGACATGGGGGCCCCAGGCCTCAGGCCTCCACAATGCATGCCTTTGAGTACAGCTTTCCCTGAGAAAGAGCTTCATTTCTGGCTGTGATTCCCAGCAGACTGCTGGCTTCTTTGCAAACCATTTCTGTTTCTAATGAGTGTTTTTCTCTTTACCATTGTTCTCTAAAATGCTTAATGAGTGTTTTCTGCACACAAGGCAGGGGGTGTGCCTCCACATGGATGCATGACTGCTCATTCCAACCGTGGGGCAGAGGGCGTGGGGATCCTTCCTGGCTCAGCACAGCCGTACAATACACAGAGACCTGTGGGAAGATAGACTCTGGGGATCCGGGAAGAACTTGGCACAGGGTGTGGGGCTCCCAGTTCACTAAAGAAGACCTGACATTTCAAATCCAAGGTCTAGGATTGGGGCTTGGGAAGAGCACGGTATCCTGAGTCCACGGAGCTGGGTTCCAGTACTACATGATCTGCTCTAGGGACCAGCAGCTGGACTCACGAGGCTGACTGCCACTGGCCACTGGGGATGGCGATTCAATCACTAAACCACCAGGGGGCAGAATGAAGCAAGATGTCAAGGTCTCCTAGGGTCAGTCTCTCCACCTTCCTCCCCACCCACTAGGCTCTGATGATCCTAGAAATGGCAAGTACAGGGGAGTGATGGGATATTACTATGGCAAAATGTCCAGGGTAGCCATCTTATAAGGAAGAAATGTGTACTTCAGCTCATGGTTTGAGAGGTTTCCTGTCCCTAGTCTCTAGGTCCTTTTCCTTTGGGTGTGTCATGTGTGCACATGACATCATGGTGTGTGTGTGTGTGTGTGTATGTGTGTGTATATGTATATATATGTATATATATATGTGTGTATATATGTAGATATATGTGTCTATATGTGTATATCTGATATATATACTATATATATACCTAGATATAGCATGTATACCACATATACTCTATATATAACATATATACCACACAAATATACTATATATACTATATATGCCATATATACCATATGTATGCATATATATACATACATGCATATGTACATATACATATGCATGTATGTATATATACACATACATATATATGTATGTATATGTGTGTGTGTGTGTGCTTCAGTGACCTCCATGGGCTTCTTTACCATAAGTTTCTGCCACCTTATCATAGTGCCATGGACTGGGGACCATAACTTTAGAACATGGCCTCTAGGGATACTGCAGATTCTGGTCATGGGGGCTGGTCCATATGATGCATTCTGGGGTACCATAGCAATGGGCCAGGCGATCTGAGAAGGCTTTCTGGAAGAGGAGGTGAGTCCAGAGTTGAAAGATGGAGGAAGCGGGGTGGGAAGAACAGCCTCGATGCCCTTTGACGGGAGGCAGGTGTGGGCACGTGCCCAGTGGTCAGTGGAGTTAACGAATGTTTCCTGTGGGGGTCAAGCAGAAGGTATCGTGACTGCTTAACATTGCCAGATCCACACACCTGGCCCAGGCCCATCTGGGAAGAGGCCTAAGGAAGGAGCAGTTTGGTGTGCCAGCTCAAGCCAGGAGACTTGAGAGGGACTAGAGGGGAGAGGCCTGGGATTCGTGATCTCTGCTTCACACTCACAGCACAGGGCGAAGAAGGGGCCTGGGCAGAGTGTCAGAGCGAAGCACTGTGAGGAACTGGGGCCTGTAGTCCCAGCAGTCTGGAGGCTGATAGAGATTGGGCGATGAGGAGCAGGCAGTGTTTGAGGCTAGCCTGGGCTAGCCCCGTCTCCACAAGCAGAAGCAATGATCCTGTGTGAAGGTTTCTCCCATGTTAGCAGTAGCCACCATCATCATCATCGCCACCATCACCATCATCACGATCATCATCGTCATCTTCTATGCTAAGAACTTCATTCACCACAGCCCTTGTGCTTCCGAGCACTTGGTGGTCCTCATGAGGCAGGCATGTCGCTGTGACCGCTATGTAAAAGGGAGTTTGGGATGGCTTCCAGCGCATGCTTAGGCCGGCCATCAGCAGGTCTCCACTTGGCGGGCTGGAGGCATTCTAATCCCAAACCGGACATCAGCTCACTCCGAGGCGCTTCCACATAAGATATCCCTGCCTAGGGAGGAGGGCCGAGGGAAGGGCAAAAGTCCATGGGTCAACGGGTGCACTGCAGGAAAAGGCTGGCACTGGTGTCACGGGGGGG
>JADRCD010235544.1:4496-39572 GCA_019843815.1 Montemys delectorum
CCACCACCACCACCACCACCACCACCACCACCACCACCACCACCACCACCTGGCTTGTTTATTTTTAAGACAGTCTTGCTATGTAGGTAGCTGGCCCTGAGCTTTCAGAAATAACTATACCTCCCAAGTGCTGGGGATGCATGTGCAATTGATTTTTAGTATGAGGAACTGCCTTACTGTTCTTCAACGTAGCTACATTTTATAGTCCCACCAATAATGCAGACGTGTTCCCATCTCCATGTCTGTGCCAGAACTTGGTATTTTCTGTTTGTTCTCTTAAGTGTCTTAACAGGTATGAGGTGACATCTCAGTGTGGTTTTTTTGTTTTGTTTTGTTTTGTTTTTTGTTTTGTTTTGTTTTTGAGACAGGGTTTCTCTGTGTAGCCCTGGCTGTCCTGGAACTCACTGTAGACCAGGCTGGCCTCGAACTCAGAAATCCGCCTGCCTCTGCCTCCCAAGCGCTGGGATTAAAGGCGTGCGCCACCACTGCGGGAACTCACTGTGGTTTTGATTGGCAGGATTGTTCTTTAGCAGCAGAGTAGAGGGGCCTGGAATTGCCTTATGAGCTAGCTCTCTCTGGTCTAGCCCCTGGACACTTGAGCAGGAGCTTGATGCCGTGTAACATGTCTGAGGACCCCAGCTGGCCATAGTGAGGAAGCGTTGGAGGGAAGCTGCATGAGAGCCCTCCCCATATGTCTTAGAGACTCCAAAAGCCAAAGGCTCTCTGCCCGGCACACTTGTCTCCAAACACCCAAAGAACCCGGATACCACCACCTGCCACCTGCCCCTCCTCCCCTCACCAACATTGCGGGCTTTCTGTTCTTAAAACTCCACTGGCCCTTTAGGACCAGGAAGGCGGGAGGTGGGGAGGTGGGAGGGTGTAATCCCAGCTACTTTAGGGAAATTCTCAGTTTTGGTTACAACTAAGGGGCCTTTCAGTGGCCTACCTAGCTTCCTACAGTAACTAAGACAGTACTTTCTGAGCCTCAGTTTTCTCATGTGTAAAATGGAAACAACAACAAAAAAAAAGCTCTTTATTGGCTTGTTGAGGTGACTAAATGAAAAAAAAAATAAATAAATAAATAAATGCATTAACATAGGTTGGCCAAAGAAGTTGGTGAGAGAGCCAGGACTGATTGACCCAGGACTAGAACCCATGTCTCCTGACTCAAGGCCCAGCCTCTCCCAACAGGGGTGTATTTGCTTCTGTTAGCTAAGAGATTGGGAGTATAGAAAGGGATAAGAAATCTCTCACAGACCAGCATAGGAGAAGTAATGTCTAAATTCAGAGCCTACTAGGGGGAAAGTCACTGTGGCTGAGACCCAAAGCCCTTGGAAATAGAAACCAAACAAACGCTCTAGTCGCCCTGGCCCCAGCCCTCCACAGCTGAGACAACACCCCCTCCCCACCCCCACCCCCGCCCCCAAGGCCGAGACCACAGAGCCGTGGATGAAGGCGAGGGGGCTGCATAGTGCTCTTTGAAAGTATATTGGTAAGGGATCTGGAGCATAAGCCAATATGGAGTGGCTCCTCTGCGGAATCCCCACGGAAGCATATTAGAAGGGAGAGTCAGGCTAGCCGTCTCTCCTGTTCTGAGATGGAGGTTAGGCTGTGCTTTTTGGAATTCATGGACTTACTCTGCTTTTAGGGTTCTTGCAGGGAGGTAAGGTGCCTCTTGAGCTTGCTCCTGCTGGCCCTGTTTCTCTCTGCTGTCCCCTGACCCCACTCTGTTCAGCTTCAATGCCAGTCCTTTGACGTACTGAAATTCTTGGACTCTGTGTTCATCTTATAGCACTGGGAGGTCTTCCAGAAGGTGACAGAGGTCTTCATCCTGGTGCCTGCACTGCTGGGGCTCAAAGGGAACTTGGAAATGACCCTGGCGTCGAGGCTGTCCACCGCAGTGAGTGTCCTAGCTGTGGGGGAATAGCGGGGAGATGGGGCAGGGAGAAGGTAGTGGGCAACATGGAACCTGGTGGGTCTCCACACAACTGCCTGGGCCCGGAGAGGAAAGGGAAGCTGTGGAGGGAGATCCCAGACTGGGTGTCCTGTCCCTGGGCAGGGGCTCCCTGCCCAGAATGGTTCCCAGGCTCGGGCTCTGGATGTCCCAGCCATCCCTGGATGCCTGCCCCACCTCCTGCTTTGCAACCTGCCTCGTGACTGTTTGTGCAGCTTTGACAGGCAGGCATCATGCTGGTCCCTCTAGCCACACAGGTGGGGGCCTCCTCTGATCTCTAGCCCTACTCTGCAGCTGGGCAGGAGCAGAGCCAGGCCATCCCCACACCCCTTCAAACCAACCTCTTTCCCCATAGCAGCTTCTCCTTCAAGAGAATGGCCTTTCCACCTCCTGAAATCTTTTATATCAGCCACAGACATTTGTGGACTGGGCCCAGTAAGAAAGCCATGGCTGGGAGGCAAGAGGTGTTAAAACTTAGGACCAGGCATGTCCCTCTGTGGCCAAGTCTGGAGAAGACGGTGTAGAGGGCAGCCAGCCTAACCCACCACAAGTTGTTCTTCCTTTCTCCTGGCTCAGGCAACCCACTCCTTCCTTTCCAAACGCTGGCAGCCTCAGCCCTTGAGCCAGCAACTGACCTTGCCTTCCCTAAGAGAACAAGCTGCTTCAGAGCCAGGACAGAGTCCTGCAGATCTGTGCAGGAACGTGCTGCCTGGATAAACAAGACAGAGAGTGGGATCTGCCACCAACCCCCCTCACAGCCAGGAGTGCACCTACCATGGGTGCTCTCTTGCTCGGGCCCTAGAGCCTTAGGCTGCATGCATTGCTTTTTTGATCCAGTAGAACAGATAGAGCCCCACACCCTGTGCAGCCTGCTCCAGCCCCTCACCCTCCCTCTTCCAGGCCAACATTGGGCAAATGGACACACCTAAGGAGCTCTGGCGGATGATCACGGGGAATATGGCCCTTATCCAGGTAAGAAAACATAGACCAGCGACAATAGGCTGAGCATCTCCTTAGTCAGGAATCCCTGAAAGGCTTAGGTCAGCCCAGCTGGATCCTAAGTGGTTCTCCGGCATCTGCAAAGTAGGCTAGGAGGTGACTAGTTACTCAGGAAAATGGCCAAGACAGGGAGAGCCCCAGCAGCTTCCACATCACATGTCCAGGCACTAGGTGGTTTGGGGGATTTTGAGCCTCCACCAATCTTTGCAGCAAAATCAGATTCGTGAGGGTCAGAGTGTCCTCTGCCACTGCTGTCCCGTCTTCCCAGGAGGCCACACAGATCAAATGTCTTCCCCCTCTTGAATCCCGGGTCTTGACTCTGACTGATCTCACCCCATCTCCAGAGAAACAGCCAGCCAGCCAGCCAGCCACATGTCTGGACTTTTGTAGGGTACGTTACCCTGTTCTAGGGTAGCACTGAAACTAAATAAAGTCATCCTTTTAGCCTGCAAGGACTGTAGAGCCCCGTCCTAAGGGTGTTCAGTGACCTCGACTAAGGAGCTCTGCTCCAGGCCCCTCCACATTCCCACACCTCTCCCCAGGTACAGGCCACGGTGGTGGGCTTCCTGGCATCCATTGCAGCCGTCGTCTTTGGCTGGATCCCGGATGGCCACTTTAGCATCCCACACGCCTTCCTGCTATGCGCCAGCAGTGTGGCTACAGCCTTCATTGCATCCTTGGTCTTGGGTAAGGAAGGGAAGGCTGGGGGTAGGGTGGCGGGTGGTGTTGGCTCTGCCTTGTGCGTCCATGTTCCCTTTTGTTTATTAATGTCCTTTTTCCCTTCTCACCCTACCTTGCCTGCCTCTCCTTCCTCACCAGGTATGATCATGATCGGAGTCATCATCGGGTCTCGAAAGATTGGGATCAACCCAGACAACGTGGCCACGCCCATCGCCGCTAGCCTGGGCGACCTCATCACCTTGGCACTCCTCTCGGGCATCAGCTGGGGACTCTACCTGGAGCTGAGTAAGGCTAAGGCCACTGAGACTAGCTTGGGTGGGATTGGGAGCGATGGGGGACCATTTGGCAAGTATGTGAAGACTTTTCCTGTATTGTTAACTGGACAAACAGTTTGTCACAACTTCCGGGCACAGAGTAGCAAGGCTGGATAGACCCTGATGTCAGTTCCTGTAGGCAGGCACCAGCGGAGGGACAGTATCAGAACTCATCCATGCTTGATCCTAGGGGTTTTGATCCTTCTCCTGGAGGGATGAGATGTGGGGAGGGGAAAGGAAAGAATGGAAGACTAGAATCTGCCTGCAAACTGGAGGAGAGGATGGGAGGCAGAGATTTCTGGGATCAGACCAGGAGACATACAGTCTGGTCTCTGCCTGCTAACTTTCCTCCCTCAGCTGGGCATAGGAGTGTGCACACGTAACACCCATGAACCCAGCTACTTAAGAGGGACAAGCAGAAAAGATAGTATGAGGCCAACGTGGGCTCCATAGCATGACCTTGTCTCAAAAACCCCATAGTGCCTGGGTAGCTCTCGGCTTCGTTTCTTCCTCTATAAAATGGGCCAAGCTGGCCTCATTGGGTCCTAAGTACGATGCTGACGAGGTGAGGTGCTTCGCATCTCCAGGCATTTAGGGTAGCATGACTGTGGATGAGCTGGTCTCTTGAGACATCTGCAGTCTAAGGTGGGGGGCAGGGGGGAAGCTGGGAACGAAGGCCATGGTGTTTATGTCCCTCTGGTCTCTGCCCACACAGAGCACTGGCGATACATCTATCCCCTGGTGTGTGCCTTCTTTGTGGCCCTGCTGCCTGTCTGGGTGGTGCTGGCTCGAAGAAGCCCAGCCACCAGGGAGGTGTTGTACTCAGGCTGGGAGCCTGTCATCATTGCTATGGCCATCAGCAGGTAGGCTGGGGCCCTGGGTCCTCACTTCATCCCCTGTACCACTCCCACCTTAGCGTAGACCCCCCATCTGAACCCCTAGAGGGGAGAAATGGAGCACATACTGGAAAGGCATCAGTAGTGTCAGCCATGTGCCCTACTGCAAGTGACAGGGACTGTCTCTATTAGGTTGCATTCCAGAGCAGAACTTACTGACCCTTGGGAACTATAAAGCAGCTGCATTCTGGGACACACGCAGTATGTCCGGACCCTGGGACTCTCTGTCGCTCTGCCTTCTCTATGGGGGTCAGCAGATTTCTCACTTGGCCCGACTCCAGCAAGAGGACAGAGAGGCTTTCCCCCAAACAGTGCACCAAGACCCAGTATAGAGTGTCACTGCTTCCTCTTCAATTGGTCACAGTCCGGTCCTCGAATCAGTCACTTGCTCTTGGAAATGCAGCTGTCTGGTTGGACGGCCTGGGCTTAGCCACAGTTGAAGCACAGTGACTGGGTTCGAGAAGGCTGGTTCCCCTCGGGGAGAGGCCAGTGCGGTTACCATAGAGGAAATCAGCACCGGGCAGGCAGGCTGACAGGGATCCTCACGGGAAGGCGGCTGGGGCTCACCCTTAACCAGAGTCACTGTGCCAAGTCAGGGGATTATGAGCAACAACTGTTGCATGCCCGAGAACTGAGTACCAAAAGGAGACTCCTGGAAGCCACTTTGCTACCCTTGTTTCCAAGGTTAACCAGGCCTATGCCTCTCGTCCCAGAGACGGGAGCAGAACCTGCAGTGGTTTTTATGTCATTTGCCTTCCTGTCTCTCTAGTGTGGGAGGCCTCATCCTGGACAAGACTGTCTCGGACCCCAACTTTGCAGGAATGGCTGTCTTTACACCTGTCATTAATGGTGAGGCCTTAACAACAGCTGCTTGGGGGTACAAAAGGGGAGTTGGCTTCCGTGTCACTCGGGGCTCCAGCAGGCCAGACAGAGAATCTAGCTCAGAGAGAAGACCTAATATAATAAAGATAGAGATGGGGCGAAAGGACCAGCAGGGGACCATGAGAAACCCAGAAATTAGCAACATGAAAGCCTCCAGCCCTGAAGGGCCAAGGGAACCCAGGAATTGTCTTGTGGGAGCCCAGTTGGAATTTCACCCTTGCTCCCTTACGAGAGTAAGCTCCGGCCGAAAAAGCATAAAAAGGATCCAGAAGGAAAATGCTAAATGCCTCTCCTTGTTTACGGGCTGGGGCCTTCCCTGGCTGCACAAGCCTTAAATAGAAGCATCCAGCAAGAGAGATGGGTGTGAGGGCTAAAGCAGTTCACCTCTCAGGGCTCAGAGTAAAGCTGAGAGGTACAGAGGCGAGGTTGTGGGGTGATGGTAAAGACAAACAGTAACCAGCGGTTTGCGGGGCAGTGCCAGATTAGAGGTCACACTAGATACTGCTGCTCGTACACACATACACACACACGCACGCACGCACGCACGCACACACAGCCATCAGGCCGTATCCCTACCAACCCGAGAGCCACTGCAAGGGTACGTGGGACCATTGCACCTGCCTGTAAGGGAAAGCTGAAAGCCTAGAGGGTCCCTCAGAAGCTGTGAAGTATTCGTCTTCTTCTATCATGTTGACTTGGCACCCGAGGGAAGAGTGATGTTGGCACAGCCCCTAGTGAAGGTAGAAGACAGGGCCGCTACAGATAATGGGACAAAGACCGAGGTGTTTTCCTCCCGGCCCGTCCTACTCCAAGTCTGAGTCCTGCTTGTCTCTCTGCAGGGGTTGGGGGCAATCTGGTGGCTGTGCAGGCCAGCCGCATCTCCACCTTCCTCCACATGAATGGCATGCCAGGGGAGAACTCTGAGCCAGCTCCTCGACGCTGCCCCAGTCCATGCACCACCTTCTTCAGCCCTGGTAATCATAGCACCTCACGTCCCCACCCACAGGTCCATTCCTGCCTTAGAGGGAGGGGGAGGGCAGCTGGGAACCTCACTCGAGAACCACCTGGGGCCCAGGTTCAAGGTTCTCCTCTGCCGGGCTGTGCCTGCTATTCTGAAGAGTGAAGCCCAGATGTGACATTGTCTTTTCCCGAAACACCCTAGAGAGATAGCTGTGAACTGACCTAGAATTGACCTCCTGGGGCCAATGCTTCTCTTCCAGTCTTCCTGTCTCCTCTTTCAGACGTGAATTCACGCTCGGCCCGGGTCCTCTTCCTCCTTGTGGTCCCAGGACACCTGGTGTTCCTCTACACCATCAGCTGTATGCAGGGCGGGCACACCACCCTCACCCTCATCTTCATCATCTTCTACATGACAGCTGCACTGCTCCAGGTATGGCCTAGCAGAAGCAGGGGACAGCCCAGGGGCCACATGGAGTAAGACCCCCCCCCCAGGTTCGGACCTGGTCTCTTGCCACTTTTTCTCTGGCAAGGACTTAGGAGGATAGACACTGGCTGTGGAAGAATTACTGCCATTCTTTGACTTCAGCCTGGCTGTGCCCCTTCTCAGCCTTAGTGGCACACTTTCAAAGTGAGAAGAGTAGACCAGACCAGACAGGATGCCCAGCAGGTGAACTTGAACCCCCTATACCCTATCCTCTGCTGGCCTTCCTTTAGAACAAGGGTTTTCGGGCTGGAGGGATGGCTCAGTGGTTAAGAGCACGGACTGCTCTTCCGAAGGTCCTGAGTTCAAATCCCAGCAACCATATGGTGGCTCACAACAATCTCCTAACGAGATCTGATGACCTCTTCTGGAGTGTCTGAAGACAGCTATAGTGTACTTACGTATAATAAATAAATAAATAAATCTTAAAAAAAAAAAAAAACGAACAAGGGTTTTCACAGCTAGAACAAACGTCAGAACCATTGCACAAGACAAATCCATCTTCAAGACGCATCCAGCCTTGCCTATCTGAAATGCTGTGGCATTCCCATGGCATTATTAATTAAGCCATAAGCAATCGTTCTTCCAGAGCCGCAACTGAGTGCTTAGAAAAGTTGTCGGTTGGGAATCTTGGCGAGAGCTGGACTGAGGACCAACCGCATGCTGTTTCCCATCCGTCGTTACCCAGAGTTCACCATGCTCCCTTGCAGGTGTAGCCAGGTGCACCCCTGATGGGAAAGGAGCATGAGCAAGCGTGGCGTGGCGTCTCAGTTCATCCCTCCCCCCCCCCCTAGAAGCCAACCCCACCACCCTCCCCCCGTCCATCAGGGGGGGGGGGGGGGGGGGGGGGGGGGGGGGGTCATGACCCTGTGGTCCGTTTTAGCTGTGCTTCCTTCTCTGAGTCTGTGGAGAGGCCACGGGGTAGCAATTGCTCCCTGTAAAGTTCTGCCAGGTCCCTTTGCCGCCTGTGCCAGTATGTGTCCTAGTGCTGCTCAGGAGGCTGAAACGTGAAGGCGGCAGTCGCCATTTCCACCCTAGTACATAGGCTAAAGGCCCCCAGCCACACTCTGCTGCAGCTGTCAGGGAGGCTGGATGGCACCCAGGGCCAGGGCCACAGGAGTACATGGTAGCTGTGTGCAGAGAAGGGGGGTGGGGGTGTGTGAAAGGTTCTAGAATAGTCATCCCTGGTTTCCTTACAGAGAGGCCAAAACCACCAAGTTTACCTAAAAATAAGGAACGGCACTGGCTCCTCCCCCTGAGTCCCTTAAGGCAGAATTTTCATACCCCAGTCTTGACAAAGTACAGTCAAGAATAAACCCTGCTAGATGATTCTGTCAGCCTAATGGTTAAAGAGCATCTCCTTCTTGTATAGACATGGTCATGTGGGGACCCCTGAATCCGGTACTAATGTCCGAGATAATGAAGTGCCGCTCCCATTGCAAAGTGCGTGTAATTCTCACTAAAATGCAGATTCCCAATCACAAGGCCCCATTAGGGCTGAGGTTGTACCTTTGTGACCCACTCTCCGCTGCCGGCGATAGATACTACTTACTGGTCCTGGGCCCAAGAGCTGTATTCTGATCTCAGTTCTTCTCAACCATCCATAGTTAATAGAACATGCGGGAAGGAGCAAATAAATCAATGCAATAGATAATCCGAAATGTGTTTTTGAACTGTCAAGCATTATAACTGACATATTTAGCTGACTTGCTCATAAACCGACTTTACAGATGAATGTTAGAATAAACAGCATGGTAGGGAGGGCGAAGAGAAAGCCGCTTGTACAATCAGCTGTTACCCAGGGCTTTGCAGGAGAAACTGGCTCTACCTGCCAGCCCCTACCAGACTCCTGGAGAAGGCCAACATGGCAGGAATTGCAGTAACTGAAGAATGATCTGACCCAGAATTGAGGCAAGAGCAGCCCTCCTGTAAGGGCAGGATTTAGTTTAGAAAGCCCCTGGCTTGCTGTGAGCTGTCCTGGCAAAAAAGGTTGTGACCAGCCAAGCCTTGTGATCTGCTGAACAGATCCAGTCTTGTGGCCTCTGGCTCCCCCTGCAGAAAGCGGGTGGCTACAGGCAGAACCCTTCTGTCTCCCTAGGTGCTGATTCTCCTATACATTGCAGACTGGATGGTGCACTGGATGTGGGGCCGGGGCCTGGACCCTGACAACTTCTCCATCCCATACTTGACTGCTTTGGGGGACCTGCTTGGCACCGGACTCCTGGCACTCAGCTTCCATGTCCTCTGGCTCATTGGGGACAGAGACACAGACGTGGGGGACTAGCTTAGCTACTCAGCCTTTCCCCCACCCCTCTGCACTTTCTATTTGGATTTTTATTTTCCTTTTGTTTCCCTACCCCACCCTACACTATACCCCCATGTCTTTCTGGGATTTCACTTTGATACCAAATTCTCATTATTTTCAATGGGAATTTTTATACAATGAGCCAAGTTTGGATAGAAAGAATTCAGAACGGACAGATGGGCTGACATAACGCAGTAAAAGTAGACTTTTGAGACAATCACCAAGTGCAATTCCACGGTGGGTGCCTCCAGAGGAGGTAGATTGGGACCTTGGCGTCCTGTCTAGAATCCGGGGACCTTTGCATTAGCTTTAGCAACCTCAGCCTTGGCCCTAATGAGAAACTCTTAAGTGGGCTCTGGGTTGTTTGGGGGTTAGGTTGAACAGAGGGGGGAGGGTTAATTAACACTCCCACACATGCACGTACTTTTATAGAAGTGGACCAACTTCACAGCACTCTGCAGGAGAAAGTTGCTATAGCTTCTCATAAACACAGCCCTGCTCCAGGCCAGCCTGCCCGCAGAGTCAGGTGAACTGAGGGTTCCATCTGCACACATGTGCCTTGCCCAACTGCCTGATTGCTTTCCAGGTGAATGGGTGGTGGCCTGGGCTCTTCCCGGATCCACATCATCCATAGGTTTCCAAAGATCCACGTGCCCCCTGAGCCTAAAGAACGGAGTTCAAGCCTCCTCTCTCTTAATTCTCTCCACACGCTCCATCTCCTCGCAGCCTGCCAGATGGGCTTCTAAGACTGGGGACAGGACAAGGGAATGTGGCAAATGACCTGGAGATTGATGCAACCTGGGGTTGTCTCACCGCTGCCTCTCGTGACACAACCACGTGGTCAGTCTTGGCCTCTGTCACTCCGTAAACATCCTCACTCTGACACACCAGGGCTCCATGGGCCTTTCTCTCGGCTTCTGCCCACAGACATGATGCCTCAACCATTCACCCATTCAGCAAATCTCAGCCTCCCCCAGATGAGCCTTTCCACAGCGCTGGCCTGCAGTAATTCTGCATTGAGCAGTCGTCATGGGGTATCTACTGTGTTAGGTGCCGTGCCAGGCATTGACCCACCAGTGCTAAGGGGACCACAGCTCTAACTCACCTCATTCCCTAGGTTACAGAGGGAGGCCATTGTGCCCCCTTCAACCTGGCAGTAAAAGTTCCCTCTTTAGCCCCTAACTCTGCAGTGATTGCTAGCCCCTTTGCTCAAGCAGTATCATGTCCCCCAGCTCCTCTCCTCTCCACATCTCACTGCATCCTCTGCATCTCAGAAGAGGGCTTGGGATTAGGAAGCTGGATAGCAGTAGGCTGCCTCAGTATCTGCCTTGTCCATGGTTAGAAGAGAACCAGAGCCCCTTCCCTACACATGCTCCAAACTGTCCGACTAACAGGATGCGGGCTGCTTTTCTGGCCTTTTTGTTAGGAGCCCATAAACTCCTATCCCGAAAGGACCAGCCTCCAAGGGAAGAGTTAAGCAGTGCCCTGCGTCTACCAGTGCTGTGCCTAGACCTAGAGGCTCTTCTCAGCCTCGTCCCCTCTCCCAGCACCCAACATCACCTGAAATGGGAACTTTAGAATTGGACGGATTCATAGAGACTGTCTAGTTGGGGTTGTGTCAAGCAGACCAATGTGGAACTGGGCTTGTTTCTGCTCTTCCCTCTGGCTTAACTCCACCTCAAAACGCAAGACTCTTGTACAGGCATCATACCCTAAAGACTGTGACCCCCAGGGTCCCCAGCCATTTGCCCTACCCTTACATCTGGAGTTGGGTCAGGTTGTCTGGTGGGGGAGGGGGGGCTGAAGCATCCTTCCTTTGCCTAGCGAACAGAAAGGTAGGCGCACCCAGGCTCAGCATGTGTGAGTGGAGGGGCCTGGAGTGACGGGAGGAGAGTGACTTGAGAAGATTCATTTCTCCCCACTGGTTGCACCTATTGCATGTACCTTTGGCCTGACTGGAAGAAACAAAATTGGTTTACTTTCATATCCTTCAAAAGTTACAGAACTGTGTCTTAAGAGAATTATTTATAGTTAACTATAACTGAATTGACAAATGTCGACTTAACTGATAAATTATATTTGGTAAAATAAAATGGAAGTTTATTTCAATGGTTTGTGTCCCTGTGGGTCTCATCAAAAAGCAGCCTCAGTCATTCCCTTGGATGCTGTTCCTACCTGGGGAAGCGGGGAAGGGCCAATGTGTTACAAGCAAGGAACCATCTTAGACTATATTAGAAAACACACATCGATTCAGAAATAAGCCATGATGCTATGGGGAGGATGTCAGAGGCTGAGTGCAGAGTCTTTGTGTTCAAGGATATTAGACTGTACTCTTTGCCCCCAACCCGACCCCTGTGCATTCACTGGGCAGGCGATGCCAGCATCTACGGATTAGAACTCCATCCCTGCAGAGGTTTATAGTTGAGTTGAATCCATGTAGCAATGCTTTCACCTTGAGTATTTACCATGTAACTGGTTGCAAAGGAATTGTACTTGTACTTGGATTTTTATATGATCTTCCATGAATCATTGGCCCTTTTCTTGACTTACGTTTCCTAACCTGTTTATAGGATAAGTGTAAGATGAGACTTCAATGATATATACATACACACACACACACACACATACATGCATGCATACATATATACATACATGTATATATACATACATACATACAATTCTAAGCCCAGAAGTACTATGAAATATTAAAAGTGGATTATGTTATTCAACCTTCCATTGCTGTAACAAAACACCTGAAATAACTTATAAAAGGGAAGCAGGCTGGAGATATGGCTCAGGGGTTAAGAGTGCTTTGCTTTGCGGCTCTTGTAGAGGATAATAGTGTGGCTCTCAGCACCCCCATCAGGCAGCTTCCAACCTGTTGCTCTCTTCTTGCCTCCATGGACACCTATACAGACGGGAGGTGCACATGCATGTATACACTTTTGCGCACACACGCACACGCATACACACACTTAAAAAAAATAATTTTGTTTTTAAGGGAAGATTTCAGTACTCGGTTAATAGGCCCCACTCTTTCTCACTTATGGTGTAGATGCTGGCAAGGAACCCAGGGTAGGGTAGACTGTACCTCGTGGCAGCCAGGAAATAGACAAGGGGAATTCTGTTCCACACAGCCCACGACCAGGCATGCCCTCCATGATCTAAAGCAACCTCTTGGGCTCCACCTGTGAAATTTCCAGTACTTCCCGGTAGTGCCCAGCTGAGGGCCAAGTCTAATACCTAGGCCTTTAAGACAAACATTCCCTTTCTCAACCACATCAATGGGAACAATGAAGGCCTATGATGAGCAGTGTCCAGATACCAAAGGGAAGAGAAAGGCCTCATCAAGCCATGAGGTTCACGGAAGCCAGCCTTCCTCAGGGTCAATGAGGTCGTAGACTAGCAGGGAGGAGAGGAAAGGGAAAACCATTTTACAGAGGAGTAAGGAGTAAAAAGTCAGGCTGATATTTTGGAGAACTGAAGAAGGTTCCGAAAGCCCCTAGAAGCTGATCTCACAGCCTATGAAGTGCATATTACGGGACGGATGGGGGCAGACAGGGACAGTTTCTGTTTTGTTTTTGTTTCATTTTGTTTTGAGACAGGGTCTCACTTAGCTCAGCCTGACCTTGAATTTGCCATGGGTCCAACGATGGCCTAGAACTTCTGATAGTCTTTGCCTCTGGGATTCCAGGCATGCGCCACCATGTCCAGTTTATGCAGTGCTGTAGATCAAACCCAGGATTTCATAGATGCTACACAAACACTCTTAACAACTGGGCTCCATCCCCAGCTAGACACAGATGTGTGACGAGGCAGATATGGAAAGGTAGAGTCAGAGAACAACCTCACCTGGGCTATCTGATGCCACACCTTTGGCAGAGAACCACCACTCATAAAGGACAGGGTCCCAGCAAGGTGCCACACGACAGTCTATGGCATAACTCTTGTGCTGAATCAGCCTCTATCTGCCCTGGGCTCTAGAACTAACTCTTCAAAGTACCCGTGTTAGTAAGGTTGTTAAGGGTAAAGGAGGAGACAATAATTGCTTGTCAATGATTTACACGGTTTTTTACCATACAGCATGCTGTGCCACACAGTATACTGTTAAATTAGTAAGCTTATTTACAATGGTAATATTTCTAGTAGCTATGAGTAGATATTATCACTATTTTACAAGACAGAAACAGAATAAGAGAGATTAAATATCTGGCCCAACTACAGCTTCTCAAGCCAAGTTTCTCCCAGTCCAGTGCTTCCTACTGTGCCTGGAGACAGAGGAAGCTGCTGGCCAAGGCACCCTTTTATAATAAACAGAAAACATTGTAGGAATTGTTAAAGTGTTGGTTTGTTACCAGCTAGCTCAGTTTTGCTCAGACAACAAATTAGCTGCAAAATATTAGTTGTTAACCCCAAGTAGCCTTCTTAACACAGCTTCTTTCAGGCCAGAAGTGATGCCACATACCTACCTGTATCCCAACCTTCATGAAGCAGAGGCCAGAGGATTGCTCCAAGTTCAAAGCCAGCCTGGTCTGCATAGTGAGTTCCACACCAGCCGTGGCTATATGGTGAGACATCATCTCAAAACCAACCAAATATAAAATGCACTGGGGGGTTAGAGGGGGGGAAGAAGGGAGGAAGGGGGAGAGACAGCCCAAAATGTACAGCTACTTCAAATAGTCAGTCCTGTCCAGGGCTGTTAAAGGATAATTTCTAAGACTGGAGAGCAGCACACAGCAGCCATTCTTATCACATAGTACTGTGTGTAGTGGGGTCAGGTTTGGTACAGATCCCAGCAGATTCTTGGAATAGACAGCATTTCCCAGTGGATACTTAAAGACCACACCTGCTAAGCACATCCTCTCTCGGATGATATTTTTGAAACATAATTACAGACAACACTTCCAATCCTGCAGGCAGCCAAGCAGTCAGGTGACCATCTTCTAAATGTAGTCCTGAAACTGGTCATCCCTTCAGCTAAAACTCAGCACTTTGGGTGCACTGGCCTGCATTTCATATTATCTAAACATAAAATGTTTTAATTTCACTACTCTGGAAATGTCTGACTTAGAAGATTAAAAGAAACTAAAAATAAACCTGAAACTATGGAGAAGTAAGGACAGCTTGATCAAGAAAATTACTTTTAAACATAATTTGAAAGACTTTATGATTAGATTCACATGTAGTTCCATACGTACGACCAACACAGTCTAGCCATTGATGTCATTCTTAAAAAGTTAGAAGTTGGGGCAGGGACAGTGGTTAAGAACACCGACTGCTCTTCTGGAGGTCCTGAGTTCAAATCCCAGCAACCACATGGTGGCTCACAACCATCTGTCATGAGATCTGATGCCACCTTCTGGGGTGTCTGAAGACAGCTACAGTGGACTTACGTATACTAAATAATTAAATCTTTTAATAAATAAATAGGGCTGGGGATGTGCTTGCTCAGTTGGTAGAGTGCTTAAGTAGCATGTACAAAGCCCTGGGTTTGATTCCTAGCACTGCATAAGAACACCTGGCATACCCGCTATCCCAACACTTGGGAAGTATAGGCAGGAATATCCAGATTCGAAGTCATCCTCAGCAAGTGTGAAGCCAGCTAGAGCTACAGCAGACTCTCAACAAACAAAGCCAACTGGGTACAGTAGCACATACCTATAATCTCAGGATTTGGAAGGCAGAGGCAAACAGATTCAGAAAAATAGAGGGTATCAACCATTGCTCCAAGGACTCTTGGAGACCTACTCCCAAGGCAAGAGTATCACCACTCAGTCCCTGTGCTTCCTATGCAGTAGAAGACAGGGCCCACAGTATGCCCATTCATGCCTCTGCCTTCTCTATTTCTCATTGGCTTAGCATTTGGTTATCTTTTCCCTCTATCAAGGTGAAAGAAAGCAGCTGGAATTCTCTAGATGAGTCAGGCTTACCCAAAGCTCTACTTCCAACAAGACATGACTGCCTATAATATTTGATCTTTTTAAATGTATCTAATGTTTATACCAATAAAGGACACCTGAGGTGGGAGCTAATGTAAAAACCTGCTAGTTCAGTCAGTAACTTTATTTTCCTAACTATATGCAAAATATCTATTTACAAGCCTGATTCTACAATTGAACTGCTAGAAATCTCTTCCTACATGGGTCATTCTAC
The DNA here is from genome assembly GCA_019843815.1 of Montemys delectorum. Lineage (NCBI taxonomy): Eukaryota > Metazoa > Chordata > Mammalia > Rodentia > Muridae > Montemys > Montemys delectorum. Next base: position 20,122 of record JADRCD010235544.1, read on the forward strand.
CAAGCTACCTTTCTCTTGAGCTCCTCTAAATCCAGAAGGCTCCTTAGCTCTCTTTCCTAGAACCCTGTTTCACCTGTGTCCTACCAGTTGGTTCTCTGTGGCTCCTACAAGCCCAAAGAGAAAATCCCTATCTCTTACCTGGCATTTCTTCCAAGAAACTCTTCCAGGCCAAAAGAAAAGAGTGTGCATCCAAAATTCAAGTCAGTGCAGAGCTCTCAAAGGTCCAATTGCTACCACAGTCTCTCTATCCTCCCCTACACCACTGGCAGGCTGAGCCACTTCACCATTAAGATGGCAGAGCTCCAAGCTAAGTCAGTGGAGGCCCAAACCATTTCACCAGCACAGTGAGGGCAACACAAGGCCATCCAGCTGATTTTCCCTGGGGTCATAGAACAGACCTTAAGACCTCTCCCAAGCAATTTGCCTTAAAATAAGCAGAACCTTTCCATTCTTTAACATTCTTATCTATGGAGGCTTTTAGAGGCACACCTAAACTGCGTCTCTACAGGACACACCTAGCTGCATCTGACAAACACAGTATCTTTCTAGGTTTTCATGTTTTGCTGACAATAAGGTTTTCTATGAACAATAATCAAATATCCTATAACAACTGCCAGGCTGCCTTCCCTGTCAGATCATTCATCCCTTGTTCTTTTAACTTCGTAAATAAGAGTTTTCAGCCGGGCGGTAGTGGCACACCCCTTAATCCCAGCACTTGGGAGGCAGAGGCTGGTGGATTTCTGAGTCAGCCTGGTCTACAGAGTGAGTTCTAGGACAGCCAGGGCTACTCAGAGAAACCCCGTCTCGAAAAACAACAACAACAACAAAGAGTTTTCTTGCCCACTTTCAGAATAAGGAAACTCACAGAGATCAGGTGGAAGGTACTTTCCCCTGAGAAATCTCCCTAACCACATACACAACTTAATGGCTTGTTTGTTTGTTTGTTTGTTTGTTTCAAGACAGAGTTTCTCTGTTTAACAGCCCTGGTTGTCCTGGAACTTACTCTATAAACCAGGCTTCGAATTCACAAAGATCCACCTGCCTCTGCCTCCTGAGTACTGGGAATAAAGGCCTGCACCACCACGCCCAGTCACAATTTAGTGTTTAAAATACTAATATTTAGAGGTAGACAGATAAAGACTTGAATCCCAGCTTCTGATCAGAATTAGTGTGTAAGCCCTCAAAATTGAACAGCAATGCCTCCTCGTGGGATGATTAGTCAAACAGAAAATTCTCAAAACAGAAACTTTTGCTATCGTGATGATACAACACGGGTTAAATTGGTTAAATATTTACCAGCAAAGTGAGAAGAAAAAAATATCCAAAATATGAAGTAGACAGGAGGACAGCAGAAGTGGGGCCCAGTGTCCCAACCAGCTGCACAGAGATTCTCACTGGTTAAATTCATCAGGGCCTTGAGCCCAGCCTCATTTTCCAAAACTCAGGAGGACACCTGAGGGATTCCCAGCCCCACCTAGGAATCATTTCATATAGGGAGTTTGACTCAGACTGGTAAAGTCATAGAGGTATGTACAAGGCTAGATGCCAGTGAGCAAGACAGATGTTAGCCTGATAGGCATAATCATTCTCTAGAAATACAGGCAAGCAGCTAATGAGGAGGTACCTGGGAGATCTAACAGAGAGCTCAGATCTAGTACTTCAGAGTTCAAGCGCAGCTGTCTGTGGTAGTTGGTGCAATACGGACACCTAAGAGAACCCAGATATGGCAGGAAGAATGAAGCCCTGAGTTGTGTGGCCAGTGTAAAGGTGGAGAATTTTAGAGTTTTAAAAATAAGAGCATTTATTAGAAATGTGGTAGTATATAGTGTATAATCTTTACTTAAGAAGTCAGGGGAAAACTTCTGTAACTCATTGGTCGCAAGGCCACTAGTTGGAGGTCCACACAAGAAGCAAGATATGAATCACCTGGGTGGTCAACCATGAAAAGAATAACCATTGTCCAAACCACATTCTTGTGACAATGAAAGTGCAGAATGTTCTCCTTGTGGCTCTGACTCAATTAGGGGCTGGGTCTCTTAGAATGTTTCCTTGGCAACCCCCTTATGCCCCACTTTGTGGTTTTTCCCTTTAAATACCCCTTACTTCTTGTGTTTGGGGTTGAACTCCTCTGACCTGTAAGGTCCACCCCGGTACCGGTGAATAAACCTTGTGTGCTTGCAGCAAGAAGGGTCTCTTGTGAGTTATTGGGTGGTCACTTCGTCCCGAGACTTGAGTGAGGGTCTCCCCAGCTCTGGGGGTCTTTCAGCCAGGACACATAACTTCTCTCTTGTCACCCATGCTGAACAACTTCCCTTTAGATCAACACTTCTTTAGCTATGTTTATAACCCATATAGCCCTCTGGTATTTCCAAACTCCTGGGCAAGGGGATTTCAGTGAACGTCAGTGAAGTCAGTGAACGGCTGTGAATGGCCCACAGGAAGGACGATCTCTGAGCAAATGGGTTCATGAAAAGGACAGACAGCAGAAGCTAGAACTGAACTCTCCCAACTTTCCCAAAGCCTTGCTGGCAGCTGCGGCCAGGGGCTCAGTTTTGAAACCTCAATTACTCTCTAGCTTCTGTTCCCTTCCCCCCCCCCTCTCTTTTTTTCCCTCTGGTCCTTATTTGGAACAAGAGGGAGGATATTTAATGAATGAGGCAATCTGTCAACAAGTGTGGCAAAAACATTTTTAATGATTCCCAGCTACACCCAGGCTCAAAACTTGCCCCAGATTTGGGCACAAACTGGCAGAAGAGTGGTCAGCAGCTAGCCCTTAAGCGCCACAGCCTCTCTCTCAGGGATCTGCCTAGGTACCTTTGTTGTGGAGCCTCAGGGTGATGGCTTGGCTGGGCCACTGGCATTTCACCAAGCCTTCTTCTCAAAAGCAATCACTGAAACACCATGATTGGAACTGAGGATGTAGCTTCATTCCCAAGAGTACTTGGGTCTCCTGCAGAAAACCCTGGGTTTGATCTTTGGCACTACAAATAACAACAAAAACATGATCAGTAGATCCTAGGCTTTTTTTTTTTTTTTTCCAAAAAACCCCACCCCCTTCAGGGGGGTCTGTTAGGCCATTTGTTGGGTCACCTTATACGTTCCAAAGCATTTTTCTTCTCTGTTTCTAGGACAGTGGTGGCTCTCCAAGGTCTGGATATTTGAAGTCAAACTCCTATGCTCTTAGGCAATTGTCTGTGTGGTACAAGGTCATTTCTTTGGCAAGTGTTGGTTGAGTGCATACTGTGGGCATCCCCAATAGTTGCCTGGCAGTAGCAACTAGAATGCATACCACATCCTCTGAGGAAGGCACTTGCCAAAAATGTTTTTCCGGTTTTATTAATCTTGAGGAAACAATTGCACAATCCCAAATGTGAGACTTTCTATTGAGACGACTGAACTAGTCTGGTTTGTTTTTGGAGACAGAATTTGGCTTCGTAGCTCAGGCTGCTGGCTTACTCTTGAGAAAGAAAAGCAATGTTATTTAAAAAGAAGGGAAGCCGGGATTGGTGGCATATACCTTTAAATCCGGCAAAAAGCAGAGGCAAGTGAAGCTGTTGAGTCTGAGGCCAGCCTAACTAGTGATCTCCAGGACAGCCAAAGCTTTTTAGACAGAAAGTCTGTCTAAAACCAAGGTTGGGTGGGGATTGCTACTAGTTCTGTAGTGACAGAAACAGTATATGTCTCTATTAGTCAGGCTCCTGTGCTGTGATAAAATTTATGACATTAACAAATTAAAAGAGGAGAGACTTATTAGTTCAACTCACAGTTTCAAGGCAGGCATGGTAGAGGCAGGGATATTGAGGTGCAGAGCAGCTGTAACCCTGGAGACCAGCAAGCAGAGAGAGGATGCATGTGTTTGCTGCAGGATGTTTGATCACATTGTGAACTCCAAGATTGTGAACTGGAAAAAACAAAAAAAAAACAAAAAACCTGTTGTGGTGTGGCCCAGCCCTCGCACACACATTTAACCCAAGAGCTTTCTACGAAGAGGGTTTAAGAAAGTCAACCCTACGTCCAGAGATAGAGCAAGCAACCAGTTGACAGGGCGTGGACCTAAGAAATCCATGAGTGAGAAAGGAGAGGCTTCGAGCTGAAGGGAATTTAAGGCAGTCTGGAGAAGGAGCCTTTTCTTTCTGGGAAGTCGGTGGAGTAGGAAGGTCAGCTGGGTGCTTTCTCTGCCTCCCTGAGCTGGCAGGCTTTCACCACGGTCTCTAGTCGTTTGGTAAATTAAACATTTGTCTTAAAAAGCAGTGTATGCCAGCAGGCTACTCACTCTTCCCTCTGTTCTCTCCTGGCCTCTACCTGAGGGATGATGCGCCTCACATACGTCATGACCCCTCTCCCCCTTACTCCTTTCCGAAAACCCCCTCACAGACACACCAGGCATGTGCTTCACTGATTGGCTAGGCATGTCTCGATCCAACCAAATCCTAGTACCAGAGTGTAGGAGGCAGAGGAACAGGTTTAATCTATTGATTGATTGATTGATTGACTGATTGTAAAATTTCATTTATTTCCTATACAGGAAACTTTGGGCTTAATCCCTAGCACTGCAAATAAACAAAACAAACGTTATCAGGAGAGCTATATGCCCACAGAAGACCCACGGCCTCCCCGTTATCTGGGTCTATCCTTTGCATCTAGGTTGCTGGGCCATTTGTTGGGGCACCCTACATGTTATATCTGTATACATATATACTATATTATATTATATGTGTGTATATAGAATATATTTATAGTATATATAATGTACATATACATTACATATAAGTATATATTTATATAATATATAGTTATATTTCATATATATGTAATTATTTATTTTGTATAAACAGTTCAGGCCAACAGGGGCTGCAACATGAGATGTTATGTCACACAACACTCTAGTTAGCTAGCTGCACATCAAATAATTAAGTGACCAAAACAGAATGGCAAGAACAAAGGGACAAACTAACTGAGCCAGTGAAATGGGTCAGTGGGCAAAGATGCTTGTGACTCAAGCTTCATGCCCTGCATTGGGTCCCCTGAACTCACACAGTGGCAGGAGACAACTGACTCCCCAGGCTTGACCTCTGACCACCATGTCTCATGACACACTCTCACCTGCACATGCATGCAGGTACCCGTACACAAAAATAACTCATCTATTAATTAAAACATAAATTAACCGTCAAAATGCCTGAGCCGTCCCACGCAGTAACTGCTAGCCCAAGGTATGTTAATGGTAGGTTGGGGTCTGGAGAGATAGCTCAGTGCTTAAGAGCACTGGCTGCTTTTTCAGTGGACCTATGTTCAATTCCCAGTAGCCACATGTCGGCTCCCCTTGGCTGTCACTGCAGTCCCAGGGGAACCATCCCTCTTCTGGTCTCTATAGGCACTGCATGTTTACAGCACCCTGACATTCAGAAAAACACTAATACAAATAAAGCAAAAATAAACTTAAAAAAAAAGGTGGCTAGGTAATTGATGAACTGGTTTTTTTTTTAATGTGTTCTATTTCAATTAATTTGAATGTAAATAGCAACACTTGGCTACTGAGTCCTATATTGAGCTCAGCATAATCTCAGGTTATAAGAATCCTAAGAGAGCTAAAGATGTAGTTCACAGAACGCTTGCCTAATGTGCATGAGATTCTGGTTTCCATTTCAGCACTGTGAAAAGAAGGACCAAAGGCAGAGAGATACAGGGAGACAAACATTGACTACAGATAATAAACAAGCACCATACATGAACCTGTACCAAATCAGAGGTAGGGGAGATGAAAAAAAGTTTTTGGAAACCTATAAAGATGGAGAAATCTATACTATTAGATGTCAATACCAAACTGAAGCTAATTTTCTTTAGTGTGATTTCCTTGATTCTGTAGGAAGTTCCAGAGTGCAATCTATCCTAGCAGAGAAGTTACAATGGCAGAAACTAGTAACATTGTATCCATAGTCAGGACAACAGTGCTCAGTACGCTCCCTCTTTTTCATCTGGCCCTCCAGCCCACAGGATGGCGTCACCTCCATGTAACCTTGGTCTTCCTACCTAATTTAATCTAATCTGAAAACTTCCTCAACACATACCTAGAAGTCTGTCCCTGCTATGGGGGGATAGGGTGTCATGGCAGGCAGGGAAATGAACCTGGCGAAGCAAGAAGGAAAACTCAGTTCAACTCAGCGTGGTGCTGGGTCAAACTTCTAGAGAGTCTGACACCAGGCGACCGCATATTGCCGGCATATTGAAACACAGTACAACTTGGAAAAGTTTCCAGGCAATAATGATTGCAGTTCCAGCTACACAATGAAGCTCACAGAGTGACGACCCAGAAACTCCTTTATAAAATACCTATGACCATGAAGATGGGTTCTATAGTTTAAGGGCCCAGGATCAGGTGTGGTCTCTGACTGAGATAGCATAGCGGGCTATAAAGTATGTGACATCTCCCCTAAGGATGGATTCTATTAACTGAGAGCTAAAGATAAAGGTTTAGGGAGGGAGCATCTGATGTAAACCATCTGGGAGACCTGGGTGAGGTCTGGCTCTACCCATAGCAAAGATCACCAGGTCACCAGTTAGCAACATCCACTCCCAGCTCTCTGGGTGGGCAATGGGTTTTTATTTCCTCCACTGAGGAGACACTCTAATGCTTATCTCTGAGCAGGAGGCCCTCTCACCTACTACAGGTTCCCACGGTGACTCTAAAGTCCATACACTGACCATCACAATTAGGCCATCACCTTTGATAAACCCAGTGAAAGAGCAAGCAGGTGTGAGCTGTATTCTTCATTTCAGAATAAAAGATGAAAAAGCAAAGAGTGAGAAATGAGGAATGCAGACATCTATCAAAAGAGTGACGGTGATCACTCGAAGATGATCACTGTCCCCGGTTCCAAACTCTGTTTGAAAACTCTATGAGCAATGTAGGTTTCCAGACTCTGAATGTATTTTCCTATCTCTTCTTTACAACCTCTCCCTGGGAAACTACAATCAGAATGACAGTTTAGTGAGAAAGAAAGATACCTGTCTCCATCGAAGGAGTAAGATTAAGCCTCTTTCCTTCTCATTATTGACTTTAAAGTTGACCTTGAACTTCTGAATTTTTAATAAAATGTTATGCGGGTGAGTGTTTGTGTGCCTCGTGTATCTGGTGCCACTGGGGGCCAGAAAAGACTGTCAGTGTCTATATGCATTCCGCACTGAAAACATCCAATCTGGTCAAAAGAGGCCATTAAATCCCTCGAACCAGAGTAACAGACCGTAGTGAATTTGTGACCTGCCAGATGGGTGCTGAGAACCGAACCTGGGCCCTCTTCAAACGTGAGCTGTGCTCTTAACTACGGAGCCATCTCTCTAGCCTTGAATTTTTGACTTCTTACTCTCCTGCCATTGCCTCCTAAAGTGCTGAGATTACAGGCCTGGGCTATCAGGCCTGGCCTATGATTTCTCCTTTGACAGAAACCCTGTGACTTTGGGGAGCAGCACACTTGTATATCTTCCCTCTTAAGACTTGACCCCTCCCTACACACCTTTATTATTTATGAATCTACAATAGTTCTTCTCCCAGATGCCCTGGGCCAAACACAAGCCCCTGAAGAGCTCTTTAACTTTGCAGGATGCTGCCTACCTGTAAGTCAAATAATTATAAACTGTCACATAATTTCAAAAATATATACTCATGAATACATTATTATTTCTATGTGTATGACTGTTCTGTCTGCATATGAGTGCGCCCATCTTGCATGCAGCAGCCGGAGAAGTCATTGTGGAGTTACAGATGGTTACGCCACCAGATGGTTTGGAGCTCTACAGGTGTGGAAACTTAAAACCTGGGTCCTCTGGCAGAGCTACCAGGTGCTCTTAATGCCATTTCTAAACCCCAGTTGTTACATAGTTAAGTAACCAAAAGTCAAACAGAGTGGCAACAAAACAGAAGAAGACATAAGTAGAAAGCTTGGCTGCACTAACAAGGGACAATTTATGATGAGCTGATTCTTCAATCAGGCCCTGTCTTAGTCAGGGTTTCTATTCCTGCACAAACATCATGACCAAGAAGCAAGTTGGGGAGGAAAGGGTTTATTCAGCTTACTTCCACATGGCTGTTGATCACCACAGGAAGTCAGGACTGGAACTCAAGCAGGTCAGGAAGCAGGAGCTGACACAGAGGCCATGGAGAGATGTTCTTTGCTGGCTTGCTTCTCCTGGCTTGCTCAGCCTGCTCTTTTATAAACCCAAGACTTCCAGCCCAGGGATGGCACCACCCACAAGGGGCCCTACCCCCTTGATTACTAATTGAGAAAATGCCCCACAGCTGGATCTCATGGAGGCACTTCCCCAACTGAAACTCCCTTCTCTGTGATAACTGCAGCCTGTGTCAAGTTGACACACAAAACTAGCCAATACAGGCCCTCATCAGCTTCCTCAATTTAGAACTTGGTCTGAAAGCCAGGCAGTGATGGTACATGCTTTTAATCCCAGCACTTGGGAGGCAGAGGCAGGCGGATTTCTGAGTTCCAGGCCTGCCTAGTCTATAGAGTGAGTTCCAGGACAGCCAGGACTACACTGAGAAACCCTGTCCCAAGGGGGGTGGGGGGGAAAAACCTTGGTCTGAGAATCACAGATACTTACAGAATCAGAGGCCTTTTTACCAAAAACCCTAGAGGACTCTTAAACATGCAGTAGCGGGGTGGGCAGTAGGGGGTTCAAGACAGGGTTTTCCTGCATAGCCCTGGGCTGTCCTGGAACTCTCTCTGTAGACCAGGCTTGCCTGGAACTCAGAGATCTGCCTGCCTCTGCCTCCCAAGTGCTGGGATTAAAGACCTGTACTACTACTGCCGGAGTAGATTTGAGACTTTCAACGTGTAGGAAGATTGAGTTGTGTCGAGAAAACGTGAAGAATGTTTCAATGGGTGAAACTTCCTAGGTAGATATACAAAGTCAACCCTGGAACTGGGCTTTAAAAGGTGGGAGTACAGCTGAGTGTTAGAGTGCTTACTTCTTTTACGGCAGGCACCAGGTTCAGTCCAACAGACTGACCCGGATGGTGAAACCCTGAAGGGGCAGGGTGAGGCGGCAGTGGGGAGTGGGGGTGACCACATGGACAAAGGAGCCTTCTGTAGTAGTTTATGCCGAGAAGTTAATCTCAGTACTTGGAGGCTGAAGCATACATAGGGTTGCTGTGAATTCCAGTTTATCCAGGACTCCGTAACAGGACACTATCCAACAATTTTTAAAATATTAAAGAATTTAAAAATTAAAAAGATATATAAAGGACCTCATTTTGGGGGAGGAGGGAAATTCCCACTTAACATCAGGCAAGATTAAAGCTCGTAAGTCGGTTAAGAGGCTGGAACGTGTGCTTAGAAAACTCTGAATACTTCTGGGATGGTTGGTCAGTTTGGAAAAGGCGGTCAGTTGACAATGAAGAAACAATAATGTTTTAAGAGAAGTTTCCCTGGGATGAATGAAAGAGAAAAATAAACAGACAACTGCACAACAAGTCCTCAGGTCATAGAGAGCAGTGAACCCGTCGCTGGGGTACTCCAGTGCTCCAGTGCAGACGAGGCCCATCTGCTCTCCAGACCCCTAGCTCTATGTAAGATCTGTTAGCCAGTTGTGCCACTAGAGTTTCCAAGGGTAGCTCTGGCCCAGTCTGGGAGGCCAGTTTATATAAAGGATGATTAACAAAAATCAAAGCAAGAACTGATGAGAATGTGAGGTGGTATTCATTTTAGACAAAAGGCAATACACATCTGGAATAGGGCAATAGAATGTGTGGGCATCTAGGCAAAGGTGCTATCAACTGGAGGTGTTTTAGGGAGGGAAGAGGGGCCAGGAAAAGGTAAGGTACTTCAGAGGGTGTTTATTGAGGCTCAGACCACCCTAGTGACCAGTGTTCGGTAGCCTTCTATGAAGACTATTTTGGCTTACATGCACACAGGAGAAGCTGCACCAAATGACACTGCCTGAAGTCACAGATTCCTAAAGTGATTTCTAATTGAAAGAACTGTGAGATTCCCGGAGGGACCCCCACACTCAAGTCCCAGGAGCAACGACCCCACACACACCACCAAGACACGGACTTGATGCAATCTGCAAGAGGCTTTTTATTCCAGCTAGCTGGGGTGAGATTCACATCCCTCACGGGTAGAGGAGACTGGCCCCGAGCAAGGTCTTAGGCAGCTTTTTATTTCTGTGCTGTTGCTGGGGCAAAAAGGAAGACTGGGGTAAGGGAAAGGTACGGGGTGGTTTCTGGTTGGTGCTGGCTCATGCTAGGGTCCAGGGGCGGGCTAGCCACCTGGCAATTGTTTTGGGCCAGGTTGTTTTTGGGTTCTAGGGCTAGATCATCTTGGTTCCCTTGTTTCTGGGTTCTTGGGAACTGGCCTCCCGCTGAGTCTAACCAATGGCTAAGTTCCCACAGTACGGCTTGAAAACTTAATTTTAATCTCTCAGAATCACCGTATCAATTTTGTCATATTTTGAGCTGGTTGTTTGAGTATCCTGTCGCCGTGGTGATAAAGGGGAGGAAAGGGTTTATTGCATCTCACAGTCAAGGCAAGAAGCCAGGGAGCAGGACTGCATCCTATTCCACTTGCCATTACCAGCGACAGAAGGACAAGAGACGATATGGAGGGACACTGCTTTATAACTCACCCAGGCTGATGCTTAGCTAGCCTTACAACATCCAGAAGCAGCTGCCCAGGAACCGCGTGGTTCTTGTGCTGGCAGGTCTTCCTACACCAACGAGCAAGACAGTCCTCCACAGAGAGGCCGGCAGACCAATCTGATCTAGATAAGTCCTCACTGCCTTCCTCCCCCGAGGACTCCAAGCTGGGCCACGATGACAAAGCTAACTAGGATGATAGTACATCTTTATCTCCTTTGCCTGACAGTTTCTTTTTTTTTTTTTTTCCTGGCCTCAAACTCCTTAAAGATGACCTTTAACTTTGAGTCTTCCTGCCACTATGTCCTAAATGCTGGTGTTAAAGGCATGTTTAATACCACCACAGCTGGTTTATGGTGGCTGGGAATTAAACCCATGGCCTGGGGCTGGAGAGATGGCTTAGTGGTTAAGAGCACCGACTGCTCTTCTGAACGTCCTGAGTTCAAATCCCAGCAACCACGTGGTGGCTCACAACCATCTGTCATGAGATCTGACACCCTTTTCTAGTGTGTCTGAAGACAGCTACAGTGTACTTACATATAATAAATAAATACATCTTTAAAAAAAAAAACATGGCCTAATGAATCTTAGGTAAGCACTCTACTCTACCAAGTGAGCTACCTCCCCACCCCTTATTATAACATTTACATACACACATACACATGTACACACATACACATATATATACATATGTACATACATACATATATACACAGATACACACATATACATACATACAACTTATTTTGGTAGAATAACTCCGACTTACTGTCCCTTGCTATCCTCTTACTCCCACTGCCTCTGTTCCTCTTTCGTGCTGGTCCCCACTTTCACTCTTCATTTTTGTGGCGTCCACATTGGGTTGAATCAGAGTTGCATGCCGGAGTATGGATGAGCTTAGTTACAGGCGCATAGGCAATTTACCAGTGGCTACACCACTGGAAAAAAAATTGTGCCCGTTGATGGGTGTGGCAGCCTTTAATCCTAGCACTCCAGAGGTAGAAGCCAACAGAGGATGATCTCTGTGAGATCGAGGCCTGAGTGGTCTACATAGAGGCTTCTAGGGCAGCTAGGGCTACCTAGAGAAACCTAGTCTCAAACAAACAAATTACCTCTCCCCTGACACCATTAACTACCACTTCCTAGGGGAATGTAAAGACTTCATGAGTCGCTCCTGCTCCATGGTGGACTGATTTTTCTTTTCTTTTTTTTTCAAGACAGGGTTTCTCTGTATAGCCCTGGCTGTCCTGGAACTCACTCTGTAGACCAGGCTGGCCTGGAACTCAGAAATCCGCCTGCTTCTGCCTCCCAAGTGCTGGGACTGAAGGCGTGCACCACCACCACCCGGCAGTGGGTGGACGGATCTTAAGAGGTCTTGTGCAGAGGATCACAGCTGCCATTCATGTGTTCACGAGTACAACAGCTGGAAGTCAGAATTACACAATTTCCCCGCCTGCTTCTTCCTTTTGTTCTTCCGTTCTTTCTGCCACCTCTTGTACAGGGTTCCCTGGGCCTTGGATGGTGTAATATGGGTATCTCATCACTTCTCACCACTTCGACCAGGTTGGGATCTCTGCAATGAACCATCCCCCACTACAAGAAGTGTCTCATGCCAATGCTGAAAGCACTCATCGATAGAAATAAATATAAGTACTTCTAAGGCTGTTTGGCAGGCACAGCTTATCCATTTAGCAAAAACAGTAATAGTAGTTTTCCCACTAGGTCTTAGGTCTCCCCAGCCGCAGGCTTTTGACAAGGTTTACATTAAGAGATGTGAATGCGGGGCTGGAGAGATGGCTCAGCGGTTAAGAGCACTGACTGCTCTTCCAAAGGTCCTGAGTTCAAATCCCAGCAACCACATGGTGGCTCACAACCATCCATAATGAGATCTCATGCCCTCTTCTGGGATGTCTGAAGACAGCTACAGTGTACTTACATGTAATAAATTAACAAATCTTTAAAAAAAAAAAAAACAAGTACCAATGTACACAAAATAAAAATAAATAATTTAAAAAAAAAAAAAAAGAGAGATGTGAATGCCCTGTTGGGAAGCTGGCCTCAAATCCAATTTAAAAATACTTTGGGGGTAGATGGGTGGAGAGACGACTCAACATCTAAGAACATTTGTTGCCCTTCCAAAAGACCCAACACACCTCAACACATGAAGGCTCATAATTATCTATCACATTGGTTATGGTGACTACTGGGGGATCCAATGCCTTCTTCTGACTTCCATGGAGCCCAGCACACACGTGGTACACAAACATGCAGGCAACACACTCATACACATAAGTAAAAATAACAATAGAAGGAACTGGTTGTCCCCGGAATAGTCACCCCTTTACTGCACCACTGGGCATATTTTGCTTGGAGTTGAGTGTAGCACACATACAGGGTTCACCATCAATGACACCCCTTCCCCAGCAGCCTATGTAGTCCCTGCCTGCAGAGACGAAGCTTCCAGTTCAGTTCCAGCTTGATTTCTCTCTGAACTGCAATCAAAATAGTGAGGTCTTCAACAATAGGGTCCTGACATCTAGTTCTGCTAACTAGCCAACAATAGGAAGAATTCCCTGTGTTGTTTTAGATCCTTAGAGGCGACACGGAGAAACATTTTTAAGAATAAAGATGTGGCCGGGCAGTGGTGGCACTCACCTTTTAATCCCAGCACTTGGGAGGCAAAGGCAGGAGGATTTCTGAGTTCAAGGCCAACCTGGTGAGCCAGAGTGAGTTCAAGGGCAGCCAGGGCTACACAGAGAAACCCTGTCTTGAAAAACAAAACAAAACAAAACAAAAGAATAAAGATGTAGTGACTAACTTTTTTAAAGGAGTGATTGAGGTGAATGGATATATATATATATAAAAAGAATTAATAATGCTCAAAATATGAACTCTACATGAACAATGAGGCTAATGGCCTCCCCTTAATAGTGGGAGAGATGGATGGGAAAGGAGATTTTTGTAGTGATAATGTAAAAGAAAGGCTGTGGTGGGTCTGCCCAAGTGGAAGTTCCTTCCTCAATACTGAACAGAATTATTTGGAGATAAAGAATAAATAAAGTGGGCTGGAGAGATGGCTCAACAGTTAAGAGCACTGGCTGCTATTCCTGAGTTCAATTCCCAGCAACTACATGGTGGTTCACAACCATCTGTAATTCGGTCCGACGCCCTCTCCGGATGTGTCTGAAGACAGCGACAGTGTACTCACGTACATAAAATAAATAAATAAATCTTTTAAAAAAAGAATAAAATGAAAACAGATATACTTGAAGCCATGACTTGAAGTCTAAAGACTATAGAATAATTAACCCAGAGACCAATCCTTAGGACATGTTTAAAGGGACAGGATGGGAGATCCCTGAAAAGAAAATTTAAAAAGTGATCACCAGAGAACTGGGAGTAAAGAAAGAAGAAACAGTGGATTTCTGAGTTCAAGGCCAGCCTGGTCTACAGAGTGAGTTCCAGGACAGCCAGGGCTACACAGAGAAACCCTGTCTTAAAAAACAAAAAAAATAAAATTAAATTAAATTAAATTTAAAAAGGTGAGTGGAGGAAAGAGGACTGGTAAACGTGATTGGAACAGAGAACTTCAATATTGATTGATAGATTGATTGATTGATTGATTGATAGAGAGATAGAGATATATGGAAATGTTATAGTGGAAGGTATTACTTTATTTACTAACTTTAAATTTTCAGTTTTTAAAAGAGATGGGGAAGGGAGAGAATGGTGGAAGAAAACATCCCCAACATGCACACACACAGACACACACATACACACACACACACAGACACACACACACACACACACATGTGCACACACGCAAAAGTTGGGTATGGTGCACATGCACTTCTGTGGAGGGAATAGAAGCAGACACAGAAGCAAATGAATCTGGAACTCAAAGTCAGCCTTGGCTACAGGGACTCTGTCAAAAGAAAAAAGAAAGAAGAGGAGGAGGAGGAAGAGGAGGGGGAGGGCCAAAGACATGTCTCCATTTTGGTAGAGGACTTGCCTAGCAGGCCTGGATTTAATCCCCAACACTACAAAACCGGATTTTGTTACAGTAGAACCACAAGTTCAAGGTCAGATGTAGGACTTAGGCTATAGAAAACCCTCTCTCAGACCAAAAAATAGCCACAAAAAAAAAAAAAAAATAGTGAAGTTTTATTCTACTAGCCACAATTCCTATCTAAAGGACAGGCAGGGCAGAAAAATTTACAAGTAAGAAAATTAAAAATATTTGCCAATCATTTTATGAGTATTCAGAAATAGTAGCGGTAACAAAAGGAAATGTCCTGGTGCTCAAATGATTATGTGTGACTGGTGTAAGAAATGTGGAAGTGTCAATGAGGAACTGTCTCTTGCTTATTCTGCATTGCTATTGCTATAGCTAGTTATTAAGAGTTGTGACTTTTGACATGGATTTTTTTTTGTTTTTTTCCGAGACAGGGTTTCTCTGTGTAGCCCTGGCTGTCGTGGAACTCACTCTGTAGACCAGGCTGGCCTCGAACTCAGAAATCCGCCTGCCTCTGCCTCCCAACTGCTGGGATTAAAGGCGTGTGCCGCCACCACCTGGCTAACATGGATTTTTTTAAAGGTTGATCTTTTGGGTCAAATGTCCCTGAATGTGCCGGTTAGTGGTCATATGGAAAATATGAGATCGTCTTCATGAGGCTCGAGATTTGACTCTGTAGTTAAGACAACAGGAAATGGACTTCATTTGGACTTTTATTAATGGGTAGTTTATCTTCGTGTTAGAAAACCTTAAACATATGGTTAAGAAAAGTCATCTAGAAATCTTTAAAATGTGATTTTAAGAAAACATCTGGGAGACTTTTAGACAGGAGAGATCATAGTCTACGTAGTTCAGAGTGGCCCGAGGTTGCTTCCAACCTCTTGTCTTAGTCTGGGGAGAGTAAGTGGTGGGGTTGGGGATCCTTGAACAAACACACTTGTTGCAGAAGATGATGGATGAATTTGGTTGGATTTTATGATCCTTTCGTTTCCATCTCCCCAAGGCCTGGATTACAAGCCTGTGCTTCCACTCCGGATTTTAGAATTGTTTTTAAATAGATTTCTAAATTCTTTAAAGTTTGAAAACCTTAAAACTTTTATGTAAGTTTGCTCAAGATATCTAGGAAACTACATTTCCCAAGAGTGCACGCTACAAGTCGCCACATTGATCTAGTCGCTTTACCAAGAGGCACACTGGGAAATGTAGTACTCCGAGCAGCGGGGCTCAAAACACTTTTGAGGGAAAACGGGAAGTGCGCCGCCAGTGGCAGGACAGGGACCGGACAAGGACTCTGCACACCCCCAATTTTGTGTGTGCGGCCGGAGGAAGGGTCTAGGTCATCCGTACCTCTCCAAGAAGGTGCTGGCCACGGTTCAATGCTGGCGAGCTGCTCGGAGGTCCCTGATAAGAAGGTGCGGAGGGTCGAGCTCGTACCCGCCCCACCCAGGCTGCGGCCGCGCGGGGAGGAAGCGCGCACAGGCCGAGTGCAAAAGTTTCCTTTTCTGCTTTCCAGTCAGAGAAGCTTCAACCAACCGAGGGTGGGGATGCCTGACTTCAATTGGAAGAGAACCCGGGAGCCAAAGGGGTTAAAATAAGCGACTTCCCGGAAAAACAAACAAACAAACAAACAACAAAAAACTCTCCCCATCTCTAGCCATGGGCAGCCGAGATCACCTGTTTAAAGTGCTGGTGGTCGGGGACGCCGCCGTGGGCAAGACGTCTCTGGTCCAGCGCTACTCCCAGGACAGCTTCAGCAGGCACTACAAGTCCACCGTGGGAGGTGAGCGGTCGCGGGTGGCTGGGAGCAGGGGTCGAGGCTTGCCGCCAAGTAGCTTCTGGGTACCGGGGTCGCCTCTAAGGGATTTCCAGCCTGCGCCGACTGCCTACAAAGATAGGGCCGAAGTATCCAGGTGAGAGATGGTGAAGGTGGAGGGGTCGGAGCCGAGGCTATTCACGGCCGAGAGCAGCGCCCTCCCGCAGCCTTGCGCTACCCAGAGCGACTTCTCCAGTCTGCAAAGGCAGCTGAGCGCGCCGGTTCAAGCGCAGGCTGGGGCAGTTACCCTGTTTCCTACCAGCAGCAGAGGGGTGTTGAGGAAAGAACCGACCTGACCTAAGGAGGAAAGCCCAGAAGCTAAGCAGTCAGAAGGACCGGGTGTGGGGAAGACCGGACGACAGATTCTGGTCAGGTCTGATGAGCCCTGTAGGGTTGCTTAAATAAAGGTAATTCGTGAACTTCGTGGGAAATGTGAGGAATTCACGGAAAGAATGTGAAATACACCTCGAGTGGCCTATCTTCTTCTCTCACACTGGGGAAGGCAGGGAGGAACGGAGAAAGAAGGACTAAAAGTAAATTCATTTCTTTCCCAGTGTGGCCTTTGGACTCAACTGAACTGTCCATTTGTCGGTCAGTCTACCCCCCCCCCACACACACACACACACCACCACCACAAGTAGAAGGTAGCTAACAAAGTTACAGTAATGTGAAAGAGTAAAATTACACTTGTACCAACACAAGATTTTGAAAGTGGTTGCCGATGTACATGTGAAAGTTTTTTTTAATTAACTCTTTACTTTGAAATAGAAACTTTATAGAATAGCAAAGGACAGAAGAGATGAGATGGGTCAGTGCGATCGGTGCTTTATAGCAAGCCTGAGTTGGAGTCCCTTACCCCACAAGGTGGATAGAAGAAACTCCCAAAAGTTGTCCTCTGACCTCCATGGGAGCACTGTGGCATGACCGAACACTATAAAATATTTTTAATTAATTTTCAGAAGTATTTGACAAAATTAAGGATTTAACGTTTCAAAGACTGTTTCCTGACTACTTTGCCCCCCACTGCTAAATACAAGTCCTCATTTCATGGATTTTGGTTAAAAATGTCCTGTGAATTAGTTTTCCCCAGTGGCCTTAGTTTCTGGCAGTATGAACATAATTGATTCTGGCAAGTTTTGATTTGTTTGTTTTGCCCGGTGTTTATTATAAATTCCCCCTCGTTTTGACTTCTGTCACAGATGTAGAAGAAAGAATATGTTTCCAAACTGAAGTCATTCTGTTTTTCTCCTTAACAAAAAGCTTTTCCAGCATAGTATGGTTGTCTCTACCATTAATTCCAGCACTCAAGAGGCTGAGGCAGGAGGATCTCAAGTTGGAGCTAGGCAGCACTACATGACTTTGGAACCTGGAATAGCTGTTCAGCCCAACCTCATGGAATTTCAGCATCTTCAAACCACTGGTGGATTCAGCATAGCTCTGTTTGGTTGCTTGTTTGGTTGGTTAGTTGGTTTTTCCAAACAGAGTTTCTCTGTGTAGCCCTGGCTGTCCTGAAACTCCCTCTGTACACCAGGCTGGCCTCAAACTCAGAAATTCGCTTGCCTCTGCTTCCCAAGCACTGGGATTAAAGGCGTGCACCGCCACGGCCCAGCTCAACAGAGCTTTTGAGCGGCATCCATGTAGCATCCTCTGGCATCTTGTTCACTTAACCGGTACCACATCCTTAAGGAGGATGCAGAGTTTTTCACTGTGTTTTCTCGTAATACTGTTTGGTTAGATACTAACAGTGAAGTTGAGGTAGAAGATACAAACAAAGCTAACCTCCTTAACCTCCTTTCCTCCATCTCCCTCCTCATCTTTCCCTTGAAACCTGCTCCCTTAGAAACCTCCCAGAAATCACTTAACCTGAGAACAGGAATAATTGTCATAACCATTCCCAGGACTTTCTTGTTCCCAGCCATGGAGGTAATCAGATCTGATAGAGGAGAAAACACTGAAGATCGTTTGGAGAGTATGAAGTATATGTCCCAACCCTTACACACCGTGGGGGCTCATCTCCAACTCCTGAAGGCTTAATTGGAGTGTCCTGATCCTGGGGTTGTCACTGTATATTTATTTGATCTGAGCTTATGCTGGGATTAAAAAAAAAATCATTTATTTTGTATGTATGTGTGGACATGTGCACGGTGACATACATGTGGAAGTCAGAGGACGGTTTATAGATTTGGGTTATAGGGATTTAACTTGGGTCGTTGGGGTTGGCAGCAAATACGTTTACCTCACTCTCCATCATAAAGACATGTTTTTATTAAAGTATAATATTCACATTCTTTCAGTGGATTTTGCTCTGAAGGTTCTCCAGTGGTCTGACTCAGAGATGGTGCGGCTGCAGCTCTGGGATATTGCAGGTAAAGTGGGAAACCCAGGCAGTAACCAGGGGAGAAATTAACCAGCAAGCTGTCTGGGGTGTGGGAGGGGGAAGATGACTATGGAATGGCAAAGCTGACATTTTTGATTTCTCCTGAAGCTACCAGTTTGAGCTGCTCTGAGCTTTCGAGGTGATTTTGGAGTTGTATTGCTCCAAGACAAAGAGACATAGTGCCATCTGCGTGGGGGTGGAAAATCTTCTAAGGTGGTGGGTGATCCGTGGCAGAGTGGGCGCCAGATCTTCAGCTGACTTTACTGAGAAACAAGATCTCCAGAAAAATAGAGGCAGTGATAATGCTGAGCCCTTAGTATATGGTGAACTCTTAGTAATGCCGAACTCTTCGCATTTCACATTTGCTGGCTCACTAGCCCTGTCGTGAGAGCTTTTTATCTTAACTCTGCACAGGATGCATCTGAAGTGTTCAGCCTGTTTTTCTTAAACTCACACAGAGAGCAAGTGGCAGACAGGGATTTGGACATCACAGTTTGGATACAGACTCTGCAGTGGAAAATGACTGAGTTTAATAATCCCTTCACAGGATAGGCAGAGCCAGAGGGGAAGGACGGGATGGGGCCTTCTCCACCATGTGTGC